>OZ026524.1:88789052-88808148 GCA_964019695.1 Loripinus fragilis
TGTAACCTATGCTACGCAACGTCATCCAGTGACCGGGAAAGGCATGCGCCATGCGCCATAGTCCCATTAAAAACGGAAATGTCACATCGTTTTTTGCAATGGATGCGCCCAGGTCTCTTTCCGATTTTTACGATCATTTTCGGTACGAAATAGGTGAGTACAAATAAATAAATACAGACGCTGTGATTCACGCTTTTCATTTACAATAAAGCACCCGAGTAACTACACATGTTTTAATGACGTCATTGGTCTGTGCGAACGCTGCAAATAGTAAACATCGTCTGCGCTGTAACGATCGCGGATCAAGAGTTATTTACTTTTGTTTTGACCCTGCCACCTAAAAAAAAATTGAAAAGACCGGATAATCAGGGCCTAATCAGTAACATATTTAAATCATCCACTCAAGATAACCCATTTAACCCAGTTTCATCTCAAACATTGCCCGGCCCCGAGTCCGATAAACAACCTGTCACGAATGTCACAGAATCTGACTCCACGCAAATTGTAGACCGAGTGTCGTCGTCTGAACAAAGTTTGCCATCTACGTCAGATGAGAATTTGTCACCATCGTCTTCGGAGCAGTCGGGTCATAAGGCTAAGAAAACTAGGAAAATACAAGATAATTGGTTGAAAATGTCACATTGGTTTTCAAAATGTCACATTGATTTTGGATTATGAAGGGCCATTGTCGCATAGAAAAAAATTCTTTCCCGGTCACTGGTCATCAACAAATTATGATGTGGCTTATGACGTCACTTGTCTCGCACTTTGACAATAAATTTATTATTTTTATCTGTAAGTCCTGATGACTAAAGATCATGTAGATTGATCCAGGTATTCTGTCACAAATACTCCTTTGTCTTCTTTACATTATTGTGATTAGGCCTGAAGCATGGTTAACAAATTGATTTACTGTAAATCTTCTAAAAAAGTATAAAATAAAAAAAAATTTTTTTTTTTTTTTAATAAATACCAAATATATTTCATCTCGTGAGTTGAAAACATCGAAATTTTCATTCGTGCTGCGCGCTCATGAAAATTCTAATGTTTTCACCACACTCGATGAAATGTATTTGGTATTCACCTCAAAAAAGTAAATATCCTCTAACTATATTTTCACGGCTGTGAAATATATGCATTATATTTAATCAGTATTTTCCTGTATTTCATTACATAGTAGATAATAAATGATCCTTGTACATTTCCACAGCATGACTGCCCAGAAAGACCCTCCACTCTCTTGTCATGTTCTGTCCCAAATTGCTAGCAAAGTTTGTTTTCTCTATTATTGCAGGGATTTGGTCATTTATTACCCTCACATGAAGATGGAAAAATGCTGGGTGTAATCTATGATTCTTGTACATTTCCACAGCATGACCGCCCAGAAAAACCCTCCACTCGGTTTACCGTGAGTTCAAGTTTTATATGAAAATATAATGAATTACAGTGTAGTCCCTTTATAACACTACATTTGGTGTCCATAGAAATGGACCATATCATAGGTTTAGATAAAAAAAAATTTGGAACGTAACTTAAAAATTGTCTTACCCATCAGTTTTAACATATGTTTTGGTGCTCAAAAGAACCGTTTCACTGAGACTGTTCTTTTGAGTACCCACAACATATGTTTTGGTTGAGAAATAAGAAAATTAATTTTTTGGTACACACTCTTAACTAAAGGCCTGACCATATATATTTTGTAAGTGAATCTTGCTATAAAAGGACAATTTTACAAAGGATTCCTTGTTAATTCCATGATAAAAAAATTTGGGAGCCACAGCATGACCGTTTTGATTCCAAAATTAGTGAGTATTAGTGAGTCCATGTTATAATAAGGTGTGTTATAAAAGGGACTGCTTAGTACCTGAGTAGCATAACAGATATTCATCATAACTATATATATTTAAAAGCAATATCATATGTTTTATTTTTTTAACCCTTTGTTTACGGGAAATCGCTAAACAGGTACTTTTACAATAATGCAGCATTTCATCAGGGTCTACACTGTTAAGGTAAAAAAGATTTTCAGACAAAAATACATTATTTTTGTTAAAATTATAACCTGACATCCCTTGATATGTACAATGGACTGTCCCAAGTTTATTGTATCAAACCAGTAGGAAGAACTCATTAGTATACAAAGGGTTAAAATATAACAACTGGCCCGATTTCTTTGTTTACAAAAACAAATTTCATTTACTAATTTCTAATTGTCTCATCTTACATTAGAAATAAGTAAAAGAAATTTGCATTTCATTCATTTAACTAGCAATAAGGTATTATCATAGTAGTCAACTCCAATTCAAACATTCACAAACACCAACCACAGAATATTTGAACATTTCAATAGCAGGTGTGGCCATGGCAGGAATTATAACTGTTCATCGTCACCTTATGGACACAACAAGTATTCTGATCACCTCCAGTGGCACAGCGTTCCACTCACCTTGCAACACCACCTTAAACGCTAAAGCCACGCCCATAATGTCAACATTTGTGACAATTTATCCTGTGATTATCATATACTATTGGCAAGCCAGTACCATAACGTAACATCACTTTTCATTGGCTGACGAATGGATTTAACTCAGCTGGCAGCTGCAATTTGTAGACTCAACACAGTACATTTTCACTATCTTTTAAAATAGTGAAAAAATAATACTAGTGCATTAGAATGTGGATAGCCATATTCAAAATGTGCATTTGTGGAGGTATATCGTCAAATATATGGTGAGAAATCAAGTTTTTATGGCTCCACTCACGTGTCACCGTAAAACTAAATTTATGATGGTATATCCAACTATATAATCTCCTCAAATTAAAATTTTGAATACGGTTATCCCCTAAATGATATCTCCTTCACCATATCTTACATAAATTGCTGGTTCCTTGTCTACAGGTGGTCATATCGGGGATACTGGTTACCTGTTTTTATTTTACATTACTGACCACATGTAAACTGGGAACCAGCAATTAAAGTAGATATGGTGAATGGGTTTGTTCATTTTCAGATCATGATGGGAGGAGCTTGGTACCAGCAACTAGAATCTAGCGTAGAATCCATGACCGAGGAAGCACTCGGGAAACTGGCTGTAGATTCTTTATTCACACAGCTGGGGATCAAAAGTTCTGTTAGTAAAATACATGTTTCTATTAACAAGGTAGGTTTATCAGTAACTAGAATCTACATCGATACGTTGTTCCAACACAATTAACTTTTACACAACGGGTTGACTTTCAAATTGGTTGATAATGCTAGAAAGATGAAAACAAAGAGAATATAGTCAGCAGAAGTATATAACAAGTAATAATAAGATAAAGATTTTAAGGAATAATTAAATAAGCACAACACAATTAATTAATGGGGTATAAAGTAAGAGTTACAGTCTGTAAAAAGTGTAGAAAGAACAAAATTTAACTAACATATTTACAGGTACCAGAGCCCTTACATCCCGACAGCATAGCTCCCTACCTAAAGGTAAGTTAATCAGCACCTGTGCCCCTACCTAACTTGGAATGAAAGGTTGGATAATCCTTTCTTGAAAGGCCTCAGCTATAACAGCTGGAAGAGAGTTCCACAAAGGTACAGTAGGCGGAAAGAAACTGAAGGTATTGGTAGATGGAGAGAATTGTCTGTATTTCTTTGAATGAATCTGTCTTGTCCTAATTGTTGAATGTGTCAAATTTTTGTCTGATGGTATGTCAATCAAGTTGTGTATCACTTTGAAGAAGAGGGTTGGTTATAAAACTGAATTTTGGATCTTCTAGGCTCAAGTGATTCTCATTGAAGTTTGTCGAAACATTGTCCAAACTTTAGTTATTATATGATGTGGGTACTCATTAGAAGCATATCATCGAGTTGCTCCCAATGAGTACCACCACAAATAATTTCATAGAGATCATGAAAAATATTCCCAGATATTAAGCCAAATTTTTAGCATAAAATAGTAATTATTAGCTCACCTGAGCCGAAGGCTCATGGGTTTGTTTAACCTTATGAGACAATGCTATAAATAAGTTCCAAAGGTCAAGGTTGACCTTGGACCTTTCTGCTTAGGTTGTTCATATCGGAGTCCCATCAATATATTAAAACATAGTTTTCTCACAATTGAACTTAAATTTCATGTGAAGACTCCTTATGATAAGTTAGCCAAAATTAATGCAAAATATTTTGGTCACATGACCAAGATGACCGCCACCCCATATATGGTAAAAAACATTTAAAATCTTCTTCTCCAGAACCAGAAGGCCTGTGATATTGGGACTTGGTGTGTAGCATTGTGGATGTGGGGCCTTCCAAGTTTGTTCAAATGATGATCCTAAGTTGACCTAGACCTACTTAAGGTCAAGGTCAAATTTGCTTCCTATTGCATTTAAATGTGATTTTTTTTTTTTTTGAAAAGTTGATTTTTTGAATACTGTTGAAGCCAAAGTCATTATTCTCACTTCATATATTAAAACTAATAAGACAATGGCTATAAATAAGTTTCAAAGGTCAAGGCCTCCACACCCATATTTGGTAAAACCCCTTTAAATATCATTCTCTGGAACAAATTGGACTTGGTATGTAGCATTGGGGATGTGGTCGTTACCAGGTTTGCACAAATGATAAATCTAGCTTGACCTACTTTATGGCAAGGTCAAATTTGATTCCTAAGGCGTTTACATGGGAAAAATCTTGAAATGTTCGTTTTTCTATAACTGTTTAAGCCGAAATCATTATACTTTCGAGAAATGTTTAACCTTATGAGACAATGGCTTTATATAAGTACCAAATGTCAAGCTGACCTGTGACTTTTTATCCAATGCCACATATTTGGACTGCAACATACCTATATAAACATTGGTTTCTCAGAAATATCTGGGCTGTTTGATAGAGTATTCATTAGATTGTTTTAAGTCACTTGATCAAAATGGCTGCAACCCCCATATGTGGTAAAACAAAATATGTTTTATTATAAGCTGTAGTTGACCTTGACCTATTTTAACATTATTAAAGAGGTCAGGTGAGCGCCTCAGGACTTTCAGGTCCTCTAGTTTTCTTATCCATCAGTTTTGGGTGGTCAAAAGAACAGACAGTCTCAATGAGGTAGTTCTTTTTAGCACCATCAACTTATGTTTCAGTTTAGATGACAAAAAAATAATTATGCATGCCGTCTGGATGCCTTAATTGAAAAAAATTCTGTGTAAGGCTATTTATTTTTGCTATAAAAGCACTATTTTCTTATCTGTTTTCAGGATGCTATACCTCAGTACCATGTCGGTCATTATAAAGTATTAGAGAATATCTCCAGCTATCTTCAGGATCATAAACTGCCCCTCAGTCTAATAGGGTCCTCGTACAAGGGAGTCAGTGTGAATGATTGCATCAACAATGCAAGGCTCGCAGTGGAAGATGTCACTGGCCTTGACCTTCAGTTTTGACTCTTTCCCTTCTAGCCACGACTTTTTGTCATCTGCTGATAATCTTAGACTTTGCAAACGATTTGGACTCAGACCTTGCCCGATGTTATAAAACTTTTCATGCTCAACTCAACTGAGCACTAAATTTCTACTGCTCATGGACAGATGAATAAGTTTCTTGCTTTAAGTCTCTCAGATGTTGTATTTATCATGCTAATAAATGTTAAAATGCCAACAATTGTTGGCATTTTAACATTTATGAGCAGGATAAATTTTGTGCTCAGCTGAGTTGAGCATGGAAAAAGTTTTATAAACTTGGGGCCTGGATCTGCATCCAAGCTCTTTGACACTCTGATAGTGTTTATAGAAAAATATTTTTTTAAATGTTAATTTTGAAAAAAATCAGCAGACGACTAAAAAAAACCTGACCAATTACCCAGCATGCAAAGAGTTTAAGCTTATTTATGTGTGCACATTGCACCAGATAAATGGGCCTGCCCAGGAGAAAATCGTTCTTATAGCATATCTGTAATCATTTGATTTTTAACCCTTTACTCCATGCTATTTTTTTCTTGATTTATTTCAATGTTGTCTAAAAATAGAAAATGATGTCATGATTTAAAAATAGCCTATGGAGTAAAGGGTTAAAAGAAATTTCATGTGCGGCTATTTAGGTATACATTTGAAATATATTCTATTTTTAAGGGGTACAACGACAAAAAATATAATCATAAATTATGAAACCTGTGCAAAATTAACTGCTGCTGCCTGCACATAATCCCCGCAAGGGGGTGATGCAGTATAGATATAGAATGCTCAACCCTATCTACTAACACTTCTTCTAGGGAGCACAGTGGTAGAGTGCTTGACTCCAGACCCAGACACATTAATCCTAGCTTAGTACTGGTTCAACCCAGGAAGACCAGTCCCTACATAACTGAAAGATTGTTGATGGGTAGTAAAGAATAAAATCAAACAAACAAAACATTTTTCCTGCCAGTCATGACTTTTCTCATCTCTCTTGCCTGTTTATGTTCTTAGGTAGCCTAGATTGCAAACAATATGGACTCTGATCAGACTGCTCACTTTGGAGCAGTCTGATCAGGGTTCATAATGTTTGCTCCCATAATAATCTAGTATGAAGTGCACTTGGATATATGCAGCAGACAACATTTTCAGGACAAAATATATGGACAAGATAGGGGCCAGGATACAGAGACTAGTCATGATTTTATAAATGTTTGATATATTTAAGAAATTGATCAGCTATAATGTGTGAATTGTTCTACAGTAATAATTCACTGTTTGTAGGTCAGTTGTAAAGAAGTTCAACTCATAAGCGCATAGGGCAAGTGATTTATCTTCGTACAACTGACCGACAAACAAAGAATTATTGCTCAAAAATTATGCACTAAAGTTGATCTATTTAGATTCTAACACACAAAAAATGATGAAAACACATTCGAAATCCTCAGCTTCTTCCAACTTTCAGCCACTGCACTTAAGAAATCCTGCAATAGTTGGACTGTTTCCCATATGTTTACATGAATTTGTAACTTCTTTCAAGTGTTGAAATGATGCAACACCATCTAATGCCATGACTGACATCATTATGCAGTGCCAATTGACGTCAGCTGGCGTGTGCTTTCCTTTCAAAACTGTGACTTTGTTTCATATAACACAATTTTTTAGCAGGTGAGGTGTGTTAGATTGCACATTTATCTATAATGCATTCCTGAAAGGGAATAACAAAGATGCTGATCAGACTGCCATGCTCTTTCATGTGGTTTAATACCTTTAGCTGATAGCTTCAAAAGACTTGTTTATTCAAGATAAATTATGCAGAATAAAGGGATGTGTATTTAATCGTTACCTTGCTGGGCATAAATATATCCAGTTTTGAAAACACTGTAGGTCCTGATCAGCTGCTTTCTCAGAAGCCAGCTGATCAGGACTTACACTGTTTTCCACTTTGCTTGTAAATACTGTGTAGTCGCTTTATATATTCTATACTTTGGGTCCAATACAAATGCATGCCAGGATCCAGAGGTGGGGGGACAGGACCCCCCTGAAAAATCGCAAGTGTAATAAGTTTCTATAGAAATAAGCAATTGGAATGGAAGCCCCTTCCCCCTGGAAAAAAATTGGAACCCTCCCCCCTCTCCCCAAGGAAATTATATAGTTACCATTGCAAGGTACTGTGTAAACTTTAAAAAAGGTTAAGAATTCCTGGATTGGCCCATGGATATGGACCATGTTATAAGTGAATCATGTCATAAAGGGACACGTTTTCAAAGGAATTATCTGATGATATTGCACATTTTTCCTCTTTCTTCTCTTGATAATGTACATTTCACCAATTATACAGCGCTGCCAATTATTTGCAATTAACTTGAAATATTGATTAATATGCACAACACCTCATGAATAGTCTGTGATCACTTATCTCTATACTTCCACTCAATGACTATAATAGGAGTTAACTGTTTTCTCATGCATTTACCAACAAACCTGGACTATAATTGGCAGAGCTGATTAGCAGAACCTACTCGCTTTCCAGAGAGTTGAATAACCTTAAAGTTGTTAAATCTGCCTACGTTTCACAATATGTAGCATCTTGGAGAAGAACTACATAAGTAGTATAACTTTCATTCTAATCCTATACTGTGTATTAACAGATGATTTATATTTGTACAATTATCTTTCTGAAATAAAATATGTTTAAACTAAAGGAATTAAAGGAAAATGACCCTATAATTCCTTGGTAAAATTCCATGGTAAAACATTTAGGAGCCAAAACATGGCTATGTTATATCCATAATCATGTTATAATGAGGTGTATTATAAAGGGACTGGACTGTATGTGCTTATTACTGGAATCTTGCAAGTTAATTGGATAAGAAATTTGGGGGGGGGGGATGTAGTGCATAATGACACCCAGCAAGATAAAGGTTTAATGCTAAGAGGAAATGATAATTAACAAGAAATACTAATTAGTTTATATATCTCCACAACAATTTATCATGAGTTAAAATCATAATTTAAACAAATGGTCTCCCAAGACTATAAGGTTTAGGTGTCTAAAAATGGAGGGTCTTTTTTGAGTTGGCATTTAATCATGTTAATACGAATTGTGAAATTTTAGATACCAAGAATGTATTTCTTTGCACCTTTCAACACCCCACCCACCCATTCAGAATTCGAAATAAGCACCCACTTAGCTTTAATTGAAATATCATCTAGGATTTAACCCCAAGTGCAATATGACTATTTCTGAATGTCTGCTCTGAACTGAAAACATTCAAATACAGTATTATATTTCATAAATGAGCCAGCGCATGATATTTTGGTGCTTATGGTATTGTCAAGCAACAAAGGCTCTGGCGAGCCAGCACAAACGAGCAGACTTGCCAGAGCCTTTGCTGCTTGCAAAGTATGGATGTAGATGAAGACTCAGACCAATATTTAGACATCTAGCCCTGCTGGATATGTCAGCATGGGCATTAATCAGAGGCATTTGAACACAGTCGATAAGTACCAAAAATTCTTGTGTGCTGGCTCAAATGCACATCATCATTTAATCACACCAGATAGGCGGCAATCAAAAATGTTAATACTATCGACGAACGTAGGTCAAAAATAGTTAGAAACAGAGTTTTTTTATTGCCATTTGTCGCCACTCTGGCGACAATTGGCAATCGAAAACACTGTTTCTAGCGATTTTTATCGGGGTTTGTCGATTGTTAGGAGCGTTTTTGATTGACGCCTATCGGGTCTGTTAATAGAAAACCCAGAGTACCTCAGTAATTAATAGGGCTGATCAGGAAGGATTGTTTAGTCCATGAACAGCAACATGTGTAATCTTTGACCCAATTTTTAATTGATATACATGCTTTGTACATGTTCTAATATTATATTCACACTAATATTAATATGCGGATAATTGATATAATATGTATGCAGAGAATCTTACTCAAGAGGTCATTTCATATGAAATTTATTGAATGAACCTTTTGCGAGTGTCATATATGGGCCTCGACGCAAGAAAACCTGTTTTGGGGGTTTGAAAACAACAAAGGCCCACACCAGCGTACGCATCTGCTCAGACTGACCAGCGCCTTTGTGTTTCATGTTTTAGAAAGTATCATATATAAACTTCCTTCAGGTGAAATTTCAATTTTCTAGCTAGTCTCTGTAGCTGAGGAGAATGGTTAGAGTCTCACTTTGTCATAAACTCCGAAGACAGGTTTTGTGTTTTATTTTATATGAAATTACCATGAGGGAATCATAAGATCCTCTATATCATATGACCTTTTAATTGAAATTTTATTGCCTTCAAAGTGGAATTTAACCCTTTACATCATAGAGAAGCCTTTTTAACACTTTTGCAAACAGAGCAGACCCTGATCATGCAGCTCTTGTAAGAGATGCCTGATCAGGGTCTACTCTGTTTGCTTATGGAAATATGATTAGGCTGTGTTTCTCTGTGTTAAAGGGTTACTTATTGCTTGGAGGACAGACAGTTGACTTGAATATTTCAGTTGCCTCTGAGGTTGCGGAGGCCACAGACTTGCCTGGCTGAGTAGCCTGACCAGTCAGTTGCCTCTACGGGGCCTCTTCTGACCCAGGAGTTTTTGATGAGCATGGCATCGGATCAGCCTGGACAGTTTGTCGTGTTTCTCTGTGTTAAAGGAATATTGCTTGGAGGACAAACAGTTGACTCGAATATTTCGGTTGCCTCTGAGGTTGCGGAGGCCACATACTTACCCGGCTGTGTAGCCTGACCAGTCAGTTGCCTCTAGGGGGCCTCTTCTGATCCAGGAGTATCTGATGAGCATGGCATGGGTTCAGTCTGGACAGTTTGTGAAGTGCTTGGCAGGGGGTCGGACATGATGGTTCCTGAACTGCTTGCCACAAAGTTGGATGCTACATCATCTGAAGTGCTTGCTGCAGGCTGTGGCATACCTAATTCAGAAGGGCTTGCTACTCTGCTCTTAAAGCTCAATCAATCTGTGCCTCAAAGCTGTCTCTATTACAGAGGTGGTAACAGTCCAAGATTCTCAATCAGGAAAATCTTTCAGTTTAATCCTGAACTTGGCCAAAAATGTTCAGAAATTACCGATAAAATGTTTAAAAGAACAAAACATCTTTAGAAAGCAATCAGTTTATGCTTATCTTATCTGATTAAAAGATCATGATAGGTTCTGATAACAAATTACAGCAATAATAAATTTGATCTTATATGCAAAATGCACGAGTGCTCAATCAGGAAATCCTGAACTTTATCACCCCTGGACTAAGAGAGACACTGTTTGTACAGACTTCTTGGCTCTCTGTGGGAGCTCGTAGCAGGCTGTTGCCTTCTTGGGGTCGTACAACATTTGCTGAGCTATGGCATTTGCCTGCGACGGTTCGAAGTGGCTGCCAACAGTTGTCATCAGCTGCCTTATTCTTGTGATTGTAACCCTGTTCTTACCCTGAACATTTGCCCTCATGAATCCACTTTTGACATATTTACATGCCGTGCTGGTGTTCATTTTTTTTTAACTCTAGAGGCCCGGTCACAAAGATATGGGAAGTCAGCAGGGCATCATCAATTGCTGTGCACTTATTAGCCACCTTTTTTGCCTCTAAGACTTGATGAGCTAATAGCCTCAGTACAAAATAAAACTCTGGCTTGAGGCTAAAATTAGCTGGCCTATGCGTTCTTGACGTCTTGTGTTTGGCGACAGAGATGGTGTGCCACTGCTGTGGACAGACAGAGGCTCTCATCACTGCCTCGTGGTGCATTTGCCAAACTGCACTGGCATGTTGGCCATTGCAAGCAACCAAGAGGGCCATCAAATGATTTCGGACCCTTGTGTAGTTTGAAGCGCGTTCAAACACCTGTCCATTATTTATGATACGGGTCACCTCATCTCTGTACTTGGAATCGAGCATATCCAGCACAGTCCGCAGGTCAAGAGTCTCATGATTATCATCCAGGCGCTTCTGGTTGATGAGATCCTTAGCTTTGCCGCCACAGAGCTTCATGTAAGATTTTGCATCTAGATCTATGAAGGATGGTCTTTTTCAAAGAATTCCTCCATTTTGAGGAACTTTAGGAGCCATTGAAAACTAAGAATATATGTCCTTAGTGTGCTCGGGGTTCGTATCCTTCATCATTTCACACTCTGCCATTTCAAGATTTGCTAGTGTTATATCGGACTAAGTTGTCTTGGGGCTGCCCATATTAGGCTGACTGCAGTGACTCAGATAATGATGAGCTGCAGAGGGATCTGCAACCTCTCAAAAAGAAACAAAAAAGGAAAAGGAAAGAAAACAGGTATCCTTTGGCCTCCTCAGTTTAGATGTGCGTTCTGAAGCAGGAAGTAGTATAATACCTCCCTCCGAAAACCGTTTTCCAAAAGCGGTTCTTGAGCGTCTTAGAGAGGTTAAGAAAGTATGGATTGTCAAGGATGCCTCTGCCTCTGTGGTGCATTCACCTTCAGGCCCCACAAGTAATATCTTTGTTTTGTGTATAAACATGATAGTTTATTTATATAATTATTCATAGTGGGTGGAGCTTAGCATGAATATTCATTAAGAAAAGGGTTAACATGTGGTCATATAATTTTATTTACTACATGACATTATCCACTGAATAACAGTAAAGCCATACGATAAGCTCTTATATTACATGTATACTAATCTTAATATACAGAAAGTTAATATGATAACCATTTATTTTTATGAATATTAATAAATATAGAATTTATATTAAATTTGCTTGTATTTTGTATCTGTAATCAGCAGTTTCTCCATGAAAAATGCTTCATTCTTTCCTTGCTACCGGCAACTTTTATCATCTGCAGATAACCTTTGCAAACAGTTTGGACCAAGATCAGGACCGACAAAACTTCAGTCCTGATCTGAATCCAAACAGTTTGACACCCTAATAGTGTTCCTGGAAGAATATTTTAACAAGTTAATTTTGAAAAAAATCAGCAGACGACAACAAAATCATGAAAAATTACCCAGAATGCAAAGAGTTAAACATAAATGTGCCTATCAAGATTAAAGTGGACTATTCATTTTTATAATATCTTTCTTAGTTCGGGGGGAAATGAGTCTTGACAATTCTTTTGAATTTTCTGCTGGACAGCTAACTGAAATGTCAAACTTTATAGGGTTTTTTCTTTTAGAAGCAACAAATTTGAAAATGCCGTCTGATGCATATTTTATAGACATTTTACTGGTTATAATTCTAAGTCTTTGGAGATTTATGTCCCTTTCGACAACCTTTTAGTCATATCACAATGGCAAATTGTCCTATTAAAACAAATATTTGCAGTTTTTTATAGTGCTATGTGTATGTATATTTTCATCATTAACCCTTTACCGGGCCGTGTAGCAGAGTTGTAAGGTGTCTGGCAGCAGATACATTTCTGAATGTAGATCCAGGGGTTGCAGGTTTGATCCCGGCCCAGTTGCATACTTTTGTGCAGATTGATCATGAAATAATTTCTACGGCCATTCTCCTCCCGCTGATTCAAGAGGGACTGTTTTCAGATATAAGTGAAAGCTTTGAAAGAAGTACTAATTAACTGCTTAGTCAAGCTTGCCCAGGAAAAAAGTGTAGATAGGTGAACTGACCATCCCAACCTGACCATACCTGTTGACTGGGATGTAAAGAATCAAACCAAACTATTCACAACAATTGCTGTCTGCTTTTTAGCTCACCTGAGCCGAAAGCTCTTGGGTGAGCTAATAGTATACCATTGACTCTGGCCTCTGTTTGTCTGTCGTCTGTCAACATTTTCAAACATCTTCTCCTCTGAAACCACTTGGCAAATTGAACTCAAATTTCATATTGACACTCCTTAGGATTGGGGAATCAAAGTTTGTTCAAATGGTCCTGGTCGCATGACTAAGATGGCCGCCATGCCCATATATGGTAAAAAACCCTTTAAAAATCTTCTCCAGAACCAGAAGACCGATGACCTTGGGACTTGGTATGTAGCATAAGGGATGTGCGCCCTACCAAGTTTGTTCAAAGGATGATCCTAGGTTGACCTTGATCTACTTAACGTCAAGGTCAAATTTGCTTCCTAATGCATTTAAGTTGGAAAATTTCTGAAAAGTTTATTTTTGGAAAACTGTTGAAGCCAATGTCATTTTTCTCCCTTAATAGGTTTAACATAATGAGACAATGGCTGTATTACATTCCAAAGGTCAAACAACGGCTATAAATTCACCATATCTACATTAATTGCTGGTTCCCTGTCTACAGGTGGTCAGCAATGTATTTACAGGTAACCAGAACCCCCCCCCCCCCCCCATTTCCAGGTATTGGGGGGGTACTGGTTACCTGTTTTTCCATTACTGACCACCTGTAAAGCGGGGACCAGCAATTAATGTAGGTGTGGTGAATAAGTCCCAAAGGTCAAGGTTGGCCCTTAACCTTTCAGCCAAGGTCGCTCGTATTGGAGCCCCATCAATATATTAAAACATAGTTTTCTCAGAAACCACGGGGCTAAATGAAATCAAATTTCATATGGAGACTGTTTAGGATGGGGGAACCAAAGTTTATTCAAATTGTCCTGGTCACATGACGAAGATGGCCACCACGCCCATATATGGTAATACTCTTTAAAAATCTTCTCCAGAAACAGAAGGCCGATGACCTTGGGACTTAGTATGTAGCATTGGGGATGTGGGGCCTACCAGGTTTGTTCAAGTGATAATCCTATGTTGACCTTGACCTACTTAAAGTCAAGGTCAAATTTGCTTCAAATGCATTTAAATGGGAAATTGTTTTGAAAAGTTGATTTTTTGAATACTGTTGAAGCCAAAGTCACTATTCTCACTTGATATGTTAAACCTAATGAGGCAATGTCTAGAAAATGTTTCAAAGGTCAAGGTTGACCTTTCAGCCAAGATCACACATATTAGAGTCCCATCAACACATTCAACAGTTTTCTCAGAATCCGTTTGGCAAATTGAACTCAAATTTCATATGAAGACTCCTTATGATAGGTTAGCCAAACATTATACAAATTGTTCTGGTCACACGACCAAGGTGGCTGCCGTGCCCATAAACCCTTTAAATATCTTCTGGAACCAAAAGGCCAATGACCTTGGTATGTAGCACCTTACCAGGTTTGCACAAATGATGAATCTGGGTTGACCTTGACCTGTTTTAACACTATTAAGGAGATCAGGTGAGCGCTTCAGGTCCTCTAGTTTATCTGTTTGTGTACTTTAGTAGCATATAGTAAAATAACAATATGGACCCAGATTAGACTGCTCCTAAAAAGGAGCAGTCTGATCAGAGTTCTTTGTGTTTGCTTCCATGATTAAATGTAATCTGAGGGGGCTCAGTGGTAGAGTGCTTGACTCGAGACCAAGGGGCCGCCGGTTCGAGCCTCACCTGCGTCACTGCGTTGTGGTCCTTGAGCAAGACACATTTATCCTAGCTTAGTACTGGTTCAACCCAGGAAGACCCGTCCCCGTTTAACTGAAAGATTGTTGATGGGACATAAAGAATCAAATCAAACAAACAAATGTAATCTGAAGTGTATTTGTATATTCGCAGCAGTTGTAATAAGCAGACAACATTTTCAAGACAAAAATGTTGGCAAGATAAGGGTTAACTGACAACTGCTTTTGTAGAATCAATAGTACAGATCCGTTGTGACCTGGGTTTTACCTGTATTGAGTAGCAGTCACGCCCCAATGCTTTTCTGTCAGCTATACTGAGAGAGAAAATAATCTCTGCAGGAGAATGTGGCGGGATTGGCGGCCGAACTTTTTTCGTGTACTTTGCCAATCAGCTGCAGGGTTGCCACGGTCAGGGAAAAAGTTCTGGAAAATTAAAAAATTTCCAGGTCAGGGAAAAGTCAAGGAATTACATTTTCAGTCAGGGAAATTTAACAAAAATGAAAAAAGTCATGGAAAAAATCAGGAAATTTCAAAATTTTCCTAAAAAGATGCTAGTTAACAGGCTTCTGGAAATTTTAGTTTCCATAATTTGGAAGCAATATTAGAAAAGGAATGTTTCTGAACATAAATTGCTCGTATGTTCAGAAACATTCCTTTTCTTATATTTATGGTTTAAGATTTTTCTTTAAAGATTAAATCAGCAAGTTTAAATATTTGTGCAAAATCTTCGAATAGTGGATGAATGAAAATGGCTATAAATGGCCTTCCAAAAGGGTCTGGAAAACGGTTGTAAGTCAGTGAAAAGTCAGGGAATTTTGAAATGGATATTGAGTGGCAACCCAGAGCTGTGTCAAAGGTTTTATACAACTATTACGTCACTGTCTAGCCACGCCCCCAATTGGTTCCTATCTCCATTGGCTTTACAAGAGACCGGGGCATAGCATGCCACATGGCGATACAGTGAACTTAAAGTTGAATAATAGCATGCACTGACTAACAACAACAGAAGTATGGCTCCTGTATGCAAGTGGTAATGTCCTAAAAGTAGTAAAAACAAAAGATTTTTGAATATCTAATTTACCTGTGAATATGAAATGTGATAATTACAAAGGCATCAGTATAAGTCACCCTTTGGCTGTAATACCCATTAAGTCTTTGCTTACTAGCGACTACTTTTGTTGTATGCTGTTAACATTGGTAAACAGTTTGGGCCCAAATCAGGGCTGACAGAATGTGTTCCTGATCTGGATCCAAACAGTTTGACATTCTGATGCTCTGATAGTGTTTTTGAAAGAATTCAGCAGGCGACAACAAGGCATGAAAAATTAACCAGCGTGCAAAGAGTATTGTTGCTTTAAGTAATTACACATTCATTAGGTGCCGCGTTTACATCGACCCAATAGCCATCTAATATATGTTGACAATTCCTTACTGCATTATTTTTTCATTCAAAAATTCGGCGAACACAGTCAATTCTTTTTCGCTGGTGTATCTAGGCACTGTTCAGTTTTTAAGAAAGTAATTATCTCTTCATGGAAATCATCAGAATATAGGTTTTCAATAGCGACAGGAATGACTACTTGTCTTTTAGTATATATGCCTTCATTTAACTCAAAAACATTCCAATGATCAGCACAGTAATCATTTGAATAAATGACAATTACTTTACGACTCGTGCGCAAAGCATTAGATATTACTTCATAAAGTTTCCTGCCTATAGCTAATTCATCTTTGATTAACACTTTAACCCTCTCTGTTGGAACCACGGGTACAGTTTCTGTTCGAATCAAGTATGCATAGTTTAATTTGCTGTGGTGTCATGATTTCGTTCTTACGAGATATAAATTTCATACTCTCATTCAATCTTACACCCTTCGAGTGGATGATATGGATTTATAGTCCGTCTTCCAATAACCACTTTTTGAACGTTTGTGGTATTTGAAAGCAACACTATAACAGAAGCAGTTATGAAAATGCATCCAGGTTCTAGTTGCTGATAGAGCTTCTCACTATGGCCTAGATTCACTTGAGGTCCATTTTCGATCTTACACATCAGTGCTGTTAAGTTATATACAATCTTACACATGTGCAACCGATGGACGAAGCTTGACCTTGTAGTACAATCACGCATAAGATCGTTATCATCAAAATAAATAGTTAGATCAGATTGTTGGGCGTGAAACTCGGCTTCTGACATGACTTGATTTCCTCTGACGAGAAATATAGTACAGCACAATACGATAGCTATGGCCTTTAGAAATAGTGAGTGAATACGACAGTTGTGGCCCTTTAGCAATACATCACGTTGTCCTCATGCAGTGTCATCTCAAAGTGACCTGAAAGATAAATATTTAACCTTTCAAATCACAGCAGATACCATTTCAAACTTCGTTGCTGCCTTCTATAACCAGATATGGCTTTATATTCCGTGTGAATTATCTGCTAGTAGATGGTTCACATGGATTATCAAACCTTGTTTTTGGCTTACATGGAGGATTCCAAATTTCTGCAATTTATCATCACTTTGAAACAATCAAGTGAATGAAGCTGTGTGTGACAAAGAAAAGCCTACTGACAGTCAGAGCTAATGAAACCCCAGTTGAACCAGACAAGCATCGGGCATTAGTTTTCGGTCAGGATCGTAGGGCCTACCGCCGTGCATTTAAAGAGGGAATCATATAGATCTATAAAAGTAAGTAAGGATACAAAGATCAGGAATAGATACAATCCAGTACCACACCTGACCCAGGATACCAATAAGAAAGTGACAAACTCACAGTTATACACCACAAACGAGAGCCAAGAGGTCAGCCCTTTCCCAGCAGGTGACCACAAGACACAAAGAAACAGACGCGCACAAATGCATAACAAACACAAGACAGAAAAAGCATACAAGATCCACAAAAGAAACCGGATTTTTGCAGGTGTAAGCAGTTTATGGTATCGAAAGTCTTGTTTTAGTGCCTTAGCAGTCAGAACTTTGTTCTATTGTTAAAGACACCATATTTAATTTCCTCCAAAACAGAAAGAACCTACATGTACAAGGTGGAAGCTAAACATAGTCTACTCATGAAAATGGAAAGTGCTGCATAGCCGAGACACCCAAGCATGGGTCACTCCGGAATATAATTTCAAACGATTTTGTCAACCAAATGGCTTGTAAATGAAGACAACTTCAGCAGGCAACTCGAGTTTAAAAAAATGTATGATCGTAAAAAAAATACCATATAGTAGCAGCAAAAGTATACATTTAGTATAGCATTATGAGTTCAACCCCCTTACGTAAAATAGAATGACTACATACCTATCAATACCGTTGTTTTCCAATGTAATTACAGCCATGTTTTTGTCAAAAAATACATCAAGTTTCCTCTGAGTTTTTAGGGCTTTTGAACACCCAAATTCTTTATCATCTGATACATAAACCCGCAACTTAGGCCAGAATTTTTTATTAGTTGCTTTACGAACCCTCCTACTGTAATTTTCCGGAAAGTAGAAAAAAATAATTTCTAAAACTATTTTTTTTTTCATTTTATCGGCCAACTGTAAATATTATTTGTTTCGTTGAAAAATTATATACTTTTGAGGTTCTGTCTGTGTGTTTGTAGAGTGACACTGTTAAAAATGATTGTCCAATCCAGATTTTTAGGAGACTGATGAAATATTTAATACATACTGTAGGTTTACCTTACCAGTTTTACTGGGGGGGGGGGGTTCCCGGGGGGGGGGGGGGGGGGTTCCCGGGGGGGGGGGGGTGGGGGTACTCTGATATTCTCATGCATACGTAGGCTCTGCCCATTTTTTGGGGGGTTCAAAATTTTGAATTTCAATTTTTTTGGGGGTTTTCAGAAAAATAAATATTTTTTGGGGTATGAAGATTTTGTGGATATTTTTGGGGGGTTATCACAAAATTGGACTATATCTAGGGGTAATTTCTATGCATTTTGGGGTCTTTTCTTAAGGTCATTGTACAGAATGGGGATATTTTTTGGGGTTGCTAAAGTTTCAAATATTTTTTTGAGGTGCTTGAAATTCCTGATATTTTTTGGGGGTGAAGGAAAGATGCTGCGTTCGAGCCTACGCATGCAGAAAAATTGAGAGTATCCCCCATGGGGATATTAAAAAAACTGATCAGTCAACTGGTCATTTTCAGAGCGTTTTTATTATTTGTCTATATTATTTTTTTCGTCCCCCGACCCTAAATCTTAAAAAAGTCCCGTAAATCAACCAATAAAAAAAATCTGGCCTTATTATCATCTGGTCCAAATAC
>OZ026524.1:88808348-88864348 GCA_964019695.1 Loripinus fragilis
GTAATTATTTCCTTACCCATCAATTTAAATATGTGTTTGGGGTGCTCAAAAGAACCATCTCATTTAGACAGTTCTTTTGAGTACCCACAACATATGTTTTGGGTGAGAAATGAAGAAAATAGATTTCCAATACGCACTCTTATCTGGAGGCCTGGTGCTTGATTCGAGACCAAGGGGCTGCGGGTTCGAGCCTCACCGGTGTCACTGTGTTGTGTCTTTGAGCAAGACACATTTTTCCTTGCTTAATACTGGTTCAACCCAGGAGAACCCGTCCAGACATAACTGAAAGATTGTTGACTGGGATGTAAAGAATCAAATCAAACAAACAAACATATTAGTTATCCCCACGCTTTTTTAAAAAAGCGTCGGGGATATTGCAATCGCCTCCGTCCGTCCGTCCGTCCGTCCGTCCGTCCGTCTGTCCGTCTGTCTGTCCGTCCGTCCGTCACGCTATCTCCTCCTAAACCATTGGACGAAATCCAACCAAATTTGGTGTGTGGGTTGCTCACATGAATGGGGTGTGCAACGGCACATTTTTTTTTGGCCCCGCCCCCTGGGGCCCTGGGGAGGGGCCAAAAGGTCAAATATCATCAAATATCATTAAAACTCAATTACAAAGTCGATTTGAAAGATTTTTTAACCAAACTTTGTGTGTCTTCTCACAAATGAAAGATATTAAACATATCAGACGGGATTTTCATTTGGCGGCCTGGGTCATGCCCTAGGGGTCGGACTTGGGGGTACCGTGGGGGGTTGGGGGGTGAAAAAAATTTTTTTTCCGAAATTCAACCAGATTTGGTGTGTGAGTTTCTTACATGAAAGGCATATGCACCGGCGCCATTTTTGGGGTCCCCACCCCCTGGGGCCTTAGGGAGGGGCCAAAAGGTCAAATATCATTAAATCTGAATTAATAGGTCAATTTCAAAGATTTTTAAACCAAACTTTGTGTATCTTCTCACAAATGAAAGATATAAAACATATCAGATGGGATTTTCATTAGGCCGCCTGGGTCATGGCCCGGGGGTGGGACTTAGGGGTACCGTGGGGGGGGGGGGGGCTGGGGGGTCAAAAAATTTTTTTTTTAAAAATCAACCAGATTTCGTGTGTGAGTTACTCACATGAATGGCACATGCACCCGCACAATTTTTTGGGTCCTGCCCCCTGGGGCCTTAGGTAGGGGTCAAAAATTTAATTTTCTGAACATGGTCATGTGGCATATCAAATTAACGGGGATGAGCAGTATACCAGGATACACTGAAAAATTTTAACCTACGATCAAACTGGTGACCTTGGGATGGGGTCAAAGTGTCAATTACCATTAGATTTCTTCGAGAGCGTGGGGATTTGCAATGGCGCGCCATCGAATGTGTTCTAGTTTAACTTTTATACTTGCTAGATGCAAAAAAATTTTTTTTTTTTAGTAATCAGGCACATTTTACATGTTTTAACCCTTGTCATGTTGAATATTTTTATGTACTAGAC
Organism: Loripinus fragilis; assembly: GCA_964019695.1. Taxonomy (NCBI): domain Eukaryota; kingdom Metazoa; phylum Mollusca; class Bivalvia; order Lucinida; family Lucinidae; genus Loripinus; species Loripinus fragilis. Next base: position 88,809,831 of record OZ026524.1, read on the forward strand.
TTCTTATTTTACCTGTTAAACCTGCAGCATTCCAGTTGTAAGCATGTGTTTTCAATCATACAAGAAACCAGTGTGAATCCTGATCAGATGGCTTCATCAGAAGCCAGCTGATCTGGATCTGCAGTGTTTTCAGTAACGGATAAATCCAGGGTCAGCAGACCAAGAATTGAAATACATGTAGAAGTTGACTTTCAATGGTGAAAGTATTGCTATATGTTATTGTATACCCATTTTCATATTTTTGCTAGTATCTAATGTTAAACTTAAAAGGGGTCTGAATATAAACCATCTTGATTCAAAACATACATGAATTCAGCTACTTTTCTCAAGCCCTGGCCTTAAGGTTATAAAACTTGACTTTAATCTCAAACTCAAAATAAAGCGCAATAATTGGCTGCTTGCGGACAGGTGTCCACAAGCAGCCAATCATTGCACTTTATTTTGAGTTTGAGAATGAACTTTAGTTTTATAACCTCGAGGCCTGGTCCCCCCCTCTGGATCTGGGTATGCTAAGCAAGTATCATTTCAGTTGAAATATCAAAAATAAACTCAGGGAAATTTCTGGGATGAGCCCAAAACCTTTTCTGAAAAAAACTATGAGTGATAGAGTAATTATGATTTCATTTTGGGCTGGGTCCCATACATAAGCAGTGATTTTATTTTGGACTTTAGGAAGCTACCTTTTCCTTCACATTTGGGAAAATATTTTATTACAATTGGGAAAATAAGTGCTAAAATACGGGAAAATGGGAAAATAAAGACCATTTTTGGATTGGGAATGACTCCCATATATCCCATATAAGGCCTTAAAAATGGCCAAATAAAATCACTGAAAGTTATTCAACTCTGGTTTTCATTTTGCTGTTAGGTGGATAATAAGGTTTCTTGGGCCCATTATTTTTTTCAAATGGTCCATCAAAATTTCAAATGGCCCATCGAAATCTTGATTTTTACATGCAAATGAATGGGACATGGGCAATTGTGCCTTCTTCATGGCCCATTCATATTCTGGACCAGAAATATCCTTGCAAACTCACATTTTTTTCATTTTTCAGGAAAGTGAAAGCAGCAAGAGATGCCTATATAAAAAGATTAAATGGAATATATGAATCAAACCTAGAAAAGGTAATGTAAAACCTTCAGATTAAACCTTAATCATGTCATTCATCACTGTGGTCATACTACTACAGAAATTTGGGTTTCGTCACTGATTCAGGTGTGATAGTAAAATTACCTTCAAATAAAGACTGACAAATATTAGAACTTTTGAATACGTTTGCTTTGAGATTGCATCCTCTAGTTAACAACCTCTGTGTTGTTTTGCCAAATTACAGAGATAAAACCATTTTAAATGGGGGTTTTTACAGTTATATTTAAAAAAAATGTCTTTTACGGTTTAGTCGTAATTTTACGGTTTTGTCAAAAATGAATTATCCACGATGACAAAACCATAATTTGTTATGTCGTGCCTAGACATCAAAAGTCAAAGTTTTCATATAATTTTAAAGATAAAATATACACTGTGAATTTGAAGAACAAAAATCAATCGGAACCCAAGCATTTTGGGGCGTTTATCTGTGATTAAATGAAGAAATTGAACACGATGAGAAAGTTACCTTAACACCGGAATAAGTGATGAAACCCAAATTGCCGTAGTAGTATGACCACAGTGTTCATAGCTGCAGCAGATAACAAATATTTAGATTTCTTTCTTGAAGTTTAAGACAAATAAAGCATAACATTCTATGTATTCATGTCTATTATAACGAAAACACAGGCAATGGTTCAAAACAGTAGGTATGGAAGCGCAGTGGCTCAGTGGAAGAGTGCTTGACTCGAGACCAAGGGGCCGCGGGTTCGAGCCTCACCAGCGTCACTGTGTTGTGGTTCTTGAGCAAGACACATTTATCCTAGCTTAGTACTGGTTCAACCCAGGAAGATCTGTCCCTGTTTAACTGAAAGATTGTTGATGGGACATAAAGAATCGAATCAAACATACAAAAACAGTCGGTATAAAGCTGTTAGATAAGTTACACTAACAAGGCATACACTGTGTATATAAATATTAGATTGTGATGCAGAAAAATGTTTAAGTTCACAAGTTGAAAAAAAAATGAAAAAAGTTAATGTGACAATTATGTCCAAATCACATGTACAGTAAAACATATGTATAACGGCCACTTTTAAAAAGACCGAAATTGGTTTTCAAGACCAGTCATCGCTTAATGCAGGTCAAAAGTATTGCAGAATGCTCCAATGAGAGCATTCTGCAATACTTTTGACTTCATTAAGCTACCATTTGTCATTAAGATCTTTGTTTTGTCTATTTTTGAGTGGCTCAGTGGAAGAGTGCTTGATTAGAGACCGAGGGGCTGCGGGTTCTAGCCTCACCGGCGTTGCTGGGTTATGTCCATGAGCAAGACACAGTTATCCTAGCTTAGTACTGGTTCAACCCAGAAAGACCCTTCCCTATATAACTGAAAGATTATTGATGGGACGTAAAGAATCAAATCAAACAAAACAAAATGAACAAAACTCGTGTAAAGCTTCAATATTCTTAAATAAACAATTTATTATTACATTATAATGTAATTACACTTCTAAGCCAGATGTCTTATGAAAAATTTGAATGAATAACCTACCCCAGGGGGTAGGGGGGTACTCTCATTTTTTCTTCATATGTAGGCTCGGGCCCAGCATCTACCTTTCACCCCCCAAAAAAATCAGGAATTTCAAGCTCCCCAAAAAAATATTTGGAATTTTAGCAACCCCAAAAAATACCCCCATTCTGTACCTTGACCTTTAGAAAAGACCATAAAATGCATAGAAATGACCCCTAAATTTAGTCCAATTTCGTGATGACCCCAAAAAATATCCACAAAATCTAAAAAAAATATTCATTTTTCTGAAAACCCCAAAAATATTGAAATTCAAAATTTTGAACCCCAAAATATGACCCGAGCCTACGTATGTATGAAAATATCAGAGTACCCACCCTGGGTAACCTACCTGAAGTTTACTTTCTATTATTTTCCAGTCCAAAGTTGAGAAAATCATTGGCCATGCCCAGTTCATAGACAACAACACTGTGGAAGTGAATGGTGAGACGATAAAAGCAAAGCATATTCTCATTGCCACTGGAGGGCGCCCTGTTCTACCCACAATACCTGGTGGGGAACACGCAATAACTAGCGATGGCTTCTTCGAACTAGAAGATCTTCCAAAGTATACTTTCTTTACATTACAAATTTTTATTGCCATAGATAAGGGGGGATATCCAAATTTCAGTGCTTCAGCAAGCCTCCAAATTAGAGTCTGTATTTGAAAATTATTCTTTTTATTTCTGCTGTGGGTACTCAAAAGAACCGCCTCAATGAGCACCCAAAACACATGTTTAACTGATAGATAAGAAAATAATTATAATTTTAGGCTCAAACATTTTGTTATCTGAACATGTTACTTTCTATTATTTTTGATCTTCCAAAGTTTTTCTCTTTATTGCTGAATTCCTATGTCATAGATAAGGGGTTAATTTCTAATTTCAGTTCATCAATTCAAGCCTCCAGATATGTGTATATTTGAAAATTATTTTTCTTATTTCTTAACCAAAACATATGGTGAAGGTACTCAAAAGAACCATCTCAATGAGCACCCAAAACACATATTTATACTGATGGGTAAGAAAATACTTACAATTTTACGCTTAAAAGTATGATTAGATACAAAATGTAGCTAGTGAGACTAAGAGAGGTTTCCAGTCTCCAAACCACGCCCAGAATGCCACTCAGAAGTCAGCTGATAGTGTATAATTGACCAATGTAACGACATCTTAGCATTTGACATAGTCCCACAAACAAAATCGCAGGTGTTCAATCTCCCACAATTAATCAGAGGTTTACCTTATGGTTAATGGATGGATGAATACCTGTTTAAAGAAGGCATGGTTTTTGGAACAGTGATATTGTCTGTAAGACAAAGCACTTCATGATAACTCGTCTTTCCCTTTTTCTGGACGTGAGAAATTTCACTTTGCTAATTTCCACTGGACTTAAACCACACTGGTAAATGTATACGTTGATTTGCTGGTATTTACGCGTATTGCCGGTACTTCATAGACCGGAGGTGGTAGATATTGGTGTTAATTCTATATAGAAAAACATGCCATATGCCTAAAGAACTATAGAATTAGATCATTTTTAAGTATTCAGTATGTACATGGCGATTTATGGAAGCATTTAGGAATAGATTCGAGTACCGATCATCCAGATCGGTACCTCATACATTTACCAGTGTGAAAACTATAGCCTCTTTCCAAGACTTCTGACACCATTTTGTACCCAAAACTTTTGTCTATCTGGACCAGTGATCACAATAGGGCCAGTTAAGCCAATTTTTCTAGCGTAAAATTGCTATTATTTTCTTACCTATCAATTTAATCATGTGTTTAGGGTGCTCAAAAGAACTGTCTGATTGAGATGGTTCTTTTGAGTACACACAAGATATGTTTTGAATGAGAAAAAAAGAAAATAGTTTTCCAATATGCACTCTTATCTGGAGCCCCTGGTAATGCAGGGATTTTCCTAGGCCTAATTTGGGGCTGAATATCAGCCACTGCTGCCACTTTCTAATCGAAAATTGAGCAAAGAAATCCCAAAACAGTGAATAACTTCCCAATTTCTTGGCTCTATATTTTGAGGAGGGTGGTGGCTCAGTAGTAGAGTGCTCGACACGAGGTCGAGGGGTTGCAAGTTTGAGACTCACCAGAGGCACTGCATTGTGTCCTTGAGTAAGACACTTTATCACCTGCTTAGTTCTGGTTCAACCCAGGAAGACCTGTCCCGACATGACTGAAAAATTGTTGAGAGGGGCATAAAGAATAGAAACAAACAAACAAAAATTAGCTCTATATTTGGTGAAAATTTCCTGAAAATCAAAACAAAATTACGGTAGCAAAACTATCAATGTTGATATTTACACATTGATGCAACATGTCAAGCTTTAGACTGATAATTTATTAGCCCTTGTCCAGCTGAATCAAGATAAATCCTTTTTTGAAAACATTGTAGATCCAGATCAGCTGGCTTCTTTCAAAGCCATCTGATCAGGTTCCTCACGGTTTTCCACTCTGCTTCAAAATAGATGCTTACAACTGGAATATTGCAGGTTAACAGGATAAAAACTGAGGAGTGTAATACGTAAAATTATTCAGCATGACAACGGTTATTTATGGTTTTGAATAAATCTAAAACATAAATCTAGGAACCGCTGTGTTGTATTGGATAAACCACTCACCTGTAAACAAGGGGTCTCAGATTCGATCCCTGGCTTCAGAAGTCTGTCAGATGAGACTTTAAGCCGTGGCCCCATCTCCATTTGACCTCTGCTGTTGGTGGGACATTAAACACAAACACAACAACAAAAACAGAAATCTTGTTCTTTAAGACTGAATCAAGTTTTCCCAATTTGATAGCTCAAAGGATATTTTTCCAAATTCAGCAGGTCCCTTGCCCCAACTACAGAAATGTTGGAAAACCTTGTAATGTCATTATTCTCTCATTTTCGTTGTAGGAAAGTTGTGGTTGTAGGAGCTGGCTATATAGCTGTGGAATTGGCTGGTATTTTCAACGCCCTCGGAGCAGAGACGTATATATGTATCAGATTTGATCAGGTAAAGAGAGGACTTTTTGAGAGCTAGAACCAATTTATGCATGCAGGAAAAGCATAAATGTGCAAACAAAATAGTCCCTGATCAGACTGCTGATTTGTTTGCTTTCTTCAATCAGTTTATAAATAATATTATAGATTAGTCCAGAACATCAACTGGAAGATTCCATTTTATTTGAAATTCAGCACTTAATAAGTTAACATTGCATAAGTTCACCTTTACTTGATGAGTGTTAAGATTCAGAAATTTCAATTTAACACCCCTGTCAGCCTACATATTTGGCCTATTTGGTGAAATTGTAACATATTCTTGCATGAATACCTATGCAATTAGTTGCTTGAAGCCATTGTCAAATGAACAAAAACCCTGTTCAAACATGAGGTTTACATGCTGTTTGAACATGGGTTTTGGCTTGACTACTAGTATTCTAAAAATGAGCACCAAACTGTTCGAATGATGTTAAATTGGAAGGTGTCGTGGCCTAGACTGATCATTTATTTGGCTAATGTGTTTGCTTGCAAAAGAGTTGCAAGCTATTGTGATGACCTTGAAAGTTTGGTGAAAGCTGACGCCATTTTGTATAGAGAGACCCATGTGTAAGAAAAGGTATAATTAATTGTTTTTAGCAGCTTTTTCAGTGTGATTTTAGTTGTGATATGGTAAATACCCAAAATAACATGTCTGTTTCATTGCATTAACCCTTGCGGGGTTCACTCGGGAGATGTTTGAACAGCTTCATTTTAAAACAGCCTCCTTGGATCCTGGCAAATGTTGATGCATGTAAAGACATATGTGATTCTTATATTCTATGTGATAGGCACACATGCCCCATTAATTCTTTCCTTGCTAGTTGCAATTTTTGTCATCTGCTGATAACCTTTGCAAATAGTTTGGACCCAGATCAGGACCTACAAAACCTAGGTCCTGATCTGGATCAAAGTGTTTGATGCTGTTGTGTTACTGAAAGTATTTTGAAAGTACTTTTTGAAAAAAAAATAATTTTGAAAAGTCAGCAGAGTTACAAAGAGTTACACACACACTGCAAAGTGTTACGCACACACTGCAAAGAGTTACGCACACACTGCAAAGAGTTACGCACACACTGACTTCTTTGAATTGTTTACACCATTAAACTCTTTATCTCCTAGTTTCGTCTGCTGATAACTTTTGCAAACACTTTGGACTCAGATCAAATTGTCTGGCCTGAGCTGGATCCAATCTGTTTGACACCCAGATGGTATTCCTGAAAGAATTTTTCGAAAAAGTTCATTCTGAAAAAAATCAGCATACGGCAAAAAAGCATGAACAATTTTTCAGGAGGCAAAGAGCCTATTACGCTGGATTTTCAGACAATCCAGTGGTGTAATTTCTTTATTATTATGCATAGGTTTAGAAAAACAAAATTTTTGAGTGTAAAATTTTAAATATTTTCTAATCCATCAGTTTGAACATATTGTTTGGGAGCTCAAAAGAACCGTCTCATTGAGACGGTTCTTTTGAGTACCCACAACATATGTTTTGGGTGTAAAATAAGAAGATTTATTTTTTGGTACACACAAAATTTTTTGAGCACAAAATTTTAAATATGTTGGGTGCTCAAAACAACCATCTCATTGAGACGGTTCTTTTGAGTACCTGCAACATACATTTTGGTTGAGAAATAAGAAAATTAATTTTTTGATACACACTCTTAACTAAAGGCCTGATTATTATTGAAGATTAATCATATCGATAAAAAAAACTATGGATCCTGATCAGCTTGCTCAGTCAGTTAGCTGATCAGGATCTACTCTTGTTTTCAAATGGGCAGTGGTCTAGATAAGGATTTGGACCAATGGGTATTTCACCCCCTACTTTTTTAATTTAATGAGTATTTTACTCCATATTAAAAATAATTTTATCAAATGGCAGAAAATGCAAAGCCTTGTCAAAAGACCCAATATTTGCTTAACATTGTTTAAAGAAAAGTTGCTTGTATCAAATACATGTTGGGTTGTTGGGAAAACTTCCAAAATTTATACAATTGGTGTATATCAATTAGTTTTTTCTTACTAAGAATAAAAAAATTCAGCACATAAATTGAATATCAGCACAGAAAACTCAAACTGTAAAGGTTATTTTCACCCTTCAATTTAATTTTCAATGCTGAATTCCAAAATACCCTTTATCCCTTCTTATCTGGAGCCCTGAATGGGGTTATAGAATTTTGGAGAAAAATTTATGTGCATAGTGCTTATGGTATATGTATTGGTTAAAATCTTCTGATTACAGGTTTTAAGAACATTTGATGAAATGATCAGTTCTCGAGTCACTGAAGCTATGGAGACTTCCGGAGTTAAAGTCTGTAAAAGAACCCAGGTAAGGTTTTTATTCCATATTTAAGGTAGTTCAAAATTTGATACATTTATCGGGCTTATCATCAATTGAGCGCAAATGATTTTTTTTCACATGTCATCGATTGAGCACAAAACCTACTCATCAATTGAGCGCAGATTCAGTGTTCACTCACCTATATAATTCTAAACTTTGAAACACGATTATATGCCATTAGTATACTGTCTGTCACCAAACAAGACACAAGATACATATCGCAAAATGTGGACATTTATAACAGACGCCTGCCTTATCTGTGCATAATGATGTCAAAGATTTCTTCCCTGGTACATCCCTCCTTTGTAGACCGCTAACAGAAGGTACAACAGGTAACTGCCCAAAATATTTGCGATCAAATGATGAGCAGAGCTTCTGAACTCTATAGAAATCCTGCGCTCAATTGATGGCATTTTCTGCGCTGAATTGATGAGCATTTGCGCTCAATTGATGAATCACCATTTATCCTATACAGTAATACCTTATTTACAATCACATCTACCAGTCCATCTTCTTCAAAGCATGAAATCAATAAAATACCGTGTTATGAAGAAGAGGGACCTATGAATGAGATGGACTTCAAATTCAAAAACCTTTACTTTTTTTTTCTTGTCAAGAGAAAATTTTAGAATTCCGACAATGATTTTAAAAAGCAGTGTCACAAACTATTTACCCTTAATGCGCCAAACACAGCAAAAGTCGTCTGCTTTTCTCGTCTGCTGAAATGTTTAAGAAGCCTCTATGGCAAACAGTGTGGACTGAGATCAGACTGCTCCTATAGGAGCAGTCTGATCTGGGTCCACGCTGTTTGCTTCTATACTTAATTTGTCAGTAATGTTAGGCAATTATTTGCAGCAGACGACTTCAGCAGACGACATTTTCAGATGAATTTTTTTCTTGGCGCTTTAAGGGTTAACAATCATGTTTTAACCGGCACAAACCCATCTATTAACAAGGCGATCAATTCACATGCTGTTAATGTTCAGCTTTTTTACCTGCATGTATGTCACAAAAATTGACCTCATCAACTGTAACATGCATAGAATTATGTATAGTGACACCAAAATGACACAAGCCTTGCTCTGAAGCTGTCATTTTTAAAACCTTAGGGTCTTTCAGATGTTTTGCGTCCCATTAATTATAGGAACTACAAAAGAAAATTTTAAGCCTTTTTGCCAGAGTTTTCAAAGCAATAAAATGACTGCAAAAATTTTCTAGGCACCTAGGGGGTTGTTAAACCCTAGCCTTTTAGGCTTGGATTACAACATCACCCTTGGGGCCCAGCAACTGTTAATGCATAGAAATTCCTGTTTGATCCCTGTATCTCACCGGAGGCACTGCATTGTGTCCTTGAGCAAGACACTTTATCCTCTGCTTAGCACTGGTTCAACCCAGGAAGACCCCTCCCAACATAACTGAAAACTTGTTGACTTGGATGTAAAGAATCAACAAAAACAAATTGATCCCTATTTTATATAGATCATGTTAATATATATAAATATATACATAAATTTAATTTTTTATTTTCTATTATAAACAAAGTACTTTAGCCTGTGTGGCTTTTCAATGTATATGACGTTATAACTATGGGAATTATTAAAAGGCATGTAAGTCAGCTCGTTTTTTATCAGATATTTTGCACCTCTTGTGCCGTGGACTTTTTCACTTTTTGTCATTATATATATGCAGATTCAGACAGTAGATAAATACGGAGGGATATAGTGAATCAACTGAGCCATTGAAAAGGAACCAATATACGACATGTACTGCATCAGGCGTCGTCAATATCAGCCCTTCCTGAACATCCTTTTTTGGGGATGTCTCAGTGGCGCAGTTGGTAGCGTCAATGTCTGGTGTAGTGCTAGGCGGTGTTGTCAAGGTCGTGGGTTCGAATCTCGCTAGAGGCAAAATATTTACAGCATCTATCGGCTCAGTTGATTCACTTTATCCCTCCGTATTTATCTACTGTCTGAATCTGCATCAGTTTCTGATCCTGTGTAGCTCGAAAGCAATGATGTTTGTGAAATTATATTTCCGCACTTCTGATATTTATCTAATTTCACTTGTATCCTTGGATCCATCAGGCTTTCACTTGCGAACGAAATAGATGCCATGCATTGAAAAGGAACCAATATACGACATGTACTGCATCAGGCGTCGTCAATATCAGCGCTTCCTGAACATCCTTTTTTGGGGATGTCTCAGTTGTGCAGTTGGTAGCGTCAATGTCTGGTGTAGTGCTAGGCGATGTTGTCGAGGTCGTGGGTTCGAATCTCGCTAGAGGCAAAATATTTACAGCATCTATCGGCTCAGTTGATTCACTATATCCCTCCGTATATATATATATATATTGTCACCTATCAAAAGCAAAAAAGTACTGTAGACAATATATATATATATATATATATATATATATATATATATATATATATATATATATATATATATATATATATATATATATATATATATATATTGTCTACAGTACTTTTTTGCTAATATATATATATATATATATATATATATATATATATATATATATATATATATATATATATATATATATATATATATATATATATATATATTGTCTACCGTACTTTTTTGCTTTTGATAGGTGACAAGTGTTAAAAAGGATGGGAAACTCACACTAGATCTGAACACAGAAGGGAAGAAAATCGAAGATGTGGATTGTCTGCTCTGGGCGATTGGCCGTATACCAAATACTGACAATCTGAATCTGGAAAAAACAGTAAGATCATTCGTCTTTATTTAGGCCTCAACGCGATAAAACCTGGCTTCGATGTTATAAAACATTTTTCATGCTCAACTCAGCTGAGCACGTAATTTATCTTGCCATAAATATTAAAATGCCAACAATAAATTTACATGGCGTCCATCAACAATTTACAAATAAAGTGTGTCACTCTGCAGCAGTGATAGCTATGAGTGTCAAAGCTTGCATAAAGAGTAATTTTCCTCCACATATTCTATGAGCAGGCGCTGTGATCTCAACCTACTTTCTATACTATACCGTCTTTGACATAAATTTATACGGAAAAATGCATTTCTCTGCAGCAGTGTGTCCTATGCAGCAATGATAGTGGCGAGTGTCAAACCTTGCATAAAGAGTAATTTTCCTCCACATATTCTATGAGCAGGCACTGTGACGTAGTGACCTTGACCTACTTTCCATACTATAACGTCTTTGATATAAATCTATATGGAGTAATGCATTTCTCTGCAGCAGTGTGTTCCTATGCAGCAATGATAGCGGCAAGTGTCAAACCTTGCATAGTAATTATGCTTGACATACTTTATCCGAGCACACTGTGACCTTTAATGCACCAGTGACTTTGAAATAAATCTATTGGAAATAGTGCATTTCTCTGCAGCTGTGGGTGTCAAAGCCTGCATAGAAATTGTCATCAACATACTCTGAGTACACACTTAGACTTGCTGGCTTTGCCCTACTTTTGACACTCTAGTGACTAATATAAATCTGACTTTACCCTGGCAGGTGTGACACCACCTTCCGCTAAATGTTTGTCACACTAGCTTGTAGCAGGGTGTGACATAGTAGTATAAATTTCTGGATGCCGTCAACAATTTACATTTAAGTGTGTTTGTCTGTAGCAATGTTAGATGTGAGTGTCAAACCTTGCATAATAAATGTCCTTGGCATGTTCTTTGAGCAGACACTGGACCTTGACCCACTGTTCATGCTTTAGTGACTGACATAAATCTGTATAGAATATTGCATTTCTCTGCAGCAGAGTTGGGGTAATTTAAATTGTAATTAATTGTAATTTAATTACATTTTCTAAAGTAATTGCATGTAATTGTAATTAAGACATTTCTTTAATTACAGTAATTGAATGTAATTAATAACATGGCCAAAAATGGGGGCCAAAAATGGGAGTAATTAACAATTACTTTCAATTACTTATTAACTACTTTTCAGATCAGTTATGAACTTCAGTTACTAAAGATAGATACATAAAATACTGCTAAATGAATTGTTCTTGGCCTTTGTAAATGCATATATCATTTGCTGTACTAGTTGAATGCAACATGAAACAAATGAGAATTGGGACTAGTCATGCTAGTATCTATGGATATAAAAATAGAATATAACAATATCACTGCAGACACAGACTGTATGTAACTTCTTCTATTCCTTTTTTAAGCAAATTATTTATTTTTTGTACATCTGCTTATAAAAGATATGGCTTTGTGACAATCAACCTTTAATAGTTAAGTAACCAAAACAATACAAAAACAAAGAAGGTGTGAAAATCTCAACAATAGTATTTACTCAGACAATAGTGTTGGTTAGTGAATTGACTCCTTGAAGGCATTTTGTTAAGTTTTCACACCTAGGATCAACACACTCATATGCAAAGGTGCATGACCCAATCTATCCACTATACTATTTAAAGCCCTTAAACTGCGCATTTGCCATTTTCGATACTACTACTACTACTACTACTACTAATACTAATAATAATAATGATAATAATGATAAAATAAATAATCATAAAATGCCATTCAAAAAATTAAATTGAATTTCACTCATTCAGTGAACCTGGAGCCCATCATTGTTAATATAATAAAAAATAAAAATAGATATTCCAGCGGTGACCAAACTAGCGACCTCTTGCTTGCCAAGCCAGCATTTCAACAGGGTAGTAATATTTTAGTTTATTCGTTTTTGTACCTTTTTACCAACTTTCAGAACTCATAGGGCCACACAGATTTTTTATCAACACTGAAAACAGTTATTCACTGGCATTTAAGCTAGTTTTACGAAATAATTTCCATGGTTTATCATCCACAGTCACTGTTGCAAGACTTTTCTCAAGCCAATGTGTATTCCTGAACTTTGTTCTGCGGTTAACAGCTAGTTTGAGAACTTTGGTAATTTATTCCTCTCTCCCCCCCCCCCCCCCCCCCCCCCCCCCACCACCACCAAAAAAAAAAAATAGTTTCTGTATTTTCTCTTGTGTGATCATGTAATCAATCACAAAAACAACTGATTTTGTACACTTCATTTCTTTTAAGTTGCATCACTTGACAATATTTTGACACAAGAGGGAAAAATAAAATCAACCTAATAGACATATAATGAATTTAGAATATCAAGGTTACTCAGACTTTAAAGGAGATTTTAACTCATTTCAAATATCTCTGAAATTAAAATCTGATGAAGCTATCTAAGTGGCAGTGAAATGTTATTGTAATCTAATTAATTACATTTGGCAAAGTAATTGTATGTAATTAATTACATTGCTCAAAAGCCATGTAATTGTAATTTTAATTTAATTGAACAATTTCCAATGCAATTGTATGAAATTAATTACTTTTTCAAAGTAATTGACCCCAAGTCTGCTCTGCAGCAATGATAGCTGTGTGTCAAACCTTGCATATGTATTGTCCTCAGTATACTCTTTGAGGGCACACTGTGACCTCGTGACCTTGAATTGCTTTTCGCATTCCATTCATGGGCACATCCAGAGGGTGGGACAGGGGGGTCCGGACCCCCCCCCCCCCCCCCCCCCGGACCCTGAAAAATAACAAAAATAGACGTTTTCTTAGCAATACTGGTCCGGATCCCCTGAAAAATCACAAAGTTACCAAGCCAGCATTTAATGTTGGGCCATCATCGGCCTGCCAGCGAAACGCCATTTAAATGGCATTCTGCTGGAGGGCCAATGATGGCCCATTTATAGTGATATTTGAATGCTCTATCCCCTCATCAACTAAAAAAAATGTTATCAAATTTTAACCCCCTCTGACAAAACTTTCTGATTCCGCGCATGCTGTTGATTTAAATTGTCTTTGGTAAACTCATCAAGTACGCACTGTGACCTACTTTTCATTGTCAGGTCAGTGACTGACATAAATTTATGTGGAAGAGTGCATTCCACTGCAGCAGTGAGAGCTTTGTGTCTATTCTTGTATAGGAATTGTCCTTGTTTCACTCTTCAAAGAAACACGTAACTCAATGACATTGAACTAATTTCTACACTCCAGTGCTTTAAATTGTCCTCAGTAAACTCTCCGAGCACATACGGCGACTTGACCTACTTTTCATACTCCAGCATTTTTACATATATCTGACATTACCCTGGCAGGTGTGACACAGATATTGGCAGAATTCTTGTTTAATAAAATTTAGGCCAGATTTTTTTTTTATTAGATGATTTACAAACCCTTCTGTAATTTTCCATAAAGTCAAAAATTTTTTTAATTTCTCAAGTTATTTTTGTATTTTATCCACCGACTCTAAATAAAATTTGTTTGGTTGAAAACAACAATATATTTTTGAGGTTCTATCTGTGTATTTTTGAGAGTGAGACTGTTAAGAGTGATTGTCCTGTCCAGATTTTTAGGAAAATGATAAAATATTTAAAGATTTAATACAGACTGTTGGTTTACCTCACTAGTTTTACTGTTTTTTTCTGGAGACATTAAAAAAGTAGGTCTGAAAATGACCAGTTAGCTGGTCATTTTCAGTGCTTTTTTATTTATTTATTTTGCGTCCCGGACCCTAAATCTGAATAAAAATTCCCGTAAATCAACTAATAAAAAAATTCTGACCTTAGGGAGACACATAGGACATAAAAAATGTTACAATATAAGGGTTAAAATCATTACACTTTCTCATTTCTAGGGTGTAAAATTAGATCAGAAAGGTAACATTGATGTTGATGAGTTCCAGAACACAGCTGCTCCAAATGTCTACGCCCTTGGTGATGTCTGTGGGAAAGCACTTCTTACACCTGGTAGGTTTTCTTACACCTTGTAGCTTTTCTTACACCTGGTAGGTTTTCTTACACCTGGTAGGTCTTCTTATACCTTGTAGGTTTTCTTACACCTGGAAGGTTTTCTTACACCTGGTAGGTTTTCTTACACCTGGTAGGTTTTCTTACACCTTGTAGGTTTTCTTACACCTTGTAGGTTTTCTTACACCTGGTAGGTTTTCTTATACCTTGTAGGTTTTCTTACACCTGGTAGGTTTTCTTATACCTTGTAGGTTTTCTTACACCTGGTAGGTTTTCTTACACCTTGTAGGTTTTCTTACACCTTGTAAGTTTTCTTACACTTTGTAGGTTTTCTTACACCTGGTAGGTTTTCTTACACCTGGTAGGTTTTCTTACACCTTTTACAGGGTTCGCACAGGCTTGAAAAGTACTTGAATATACAGGACTGCCTTAAAAAGTCCTTGAAAATTAAATTTGCCTTGAAAAGTACCTGAAAAACACTCAAAGGCATTGAAAAGTCCTTGAATTTTACCATTTACAGGAGGATTCAACACTGTCTATGGAGACCTAAATCAGTATAAAATTATGGTGCAGTTATTTGGTGCAGCATATGCTGCACCAAATAAAGGCACAACAATTTTATACTAATTTTCTTAAATTTATATCTTTAGTAATGCAGTCTAGCATTTCAAAAATAGAATTTTAAAGTGTAAATCAGTATTTTTCGTAAGTTTCAGTCCTTGAAAACAGTAGGAAAGTCTTTTTGAAGTCCTTGAAAACAGTATGAAAGTCTTTTAGAAGTCCTTGAAAAGTCCTTGAATTTTACACAAACTTGCCTTTATGAATCTTGTTGTAGGTTTTCTTACACCTTGTTGGTTTTCTTACATCTAGTTGGGTAGTTTTTATGCCATCACCCTGAGGGGGGTATTGTATCACCCTTGTAAGTATGTCCCTTATGTCCCAAACAAAATATGGTTTCTGTGGAATATCTTTTGAAAACATTAGACTCGTATTTCATACACAGGTTTATAATCATAAAAAACAAGTCAAATTCTATTAACTAAAGGATAGAATCCATTCCTTATTAACAGAGTTATGGTCCTTGATCTCAGAAGTAGTTTCCACACAATATCTGGCATATCTCAAGAACGAATTGATGGATTTGACAAAACTCTGCATATGCAACTATTGCATTGGTTTTGACAAGGCCTATGTTGGGATTGTTAGGTATGGGTCTGGTTCAATCTGTAGCTATGAGTTATGACCCTTTACTTATGTCAGCAGGGTTTTCCCTTGACTTTTTCATTTGGGGGACATCATGTCCCCCTAGGTTTAGAATTTAGGGGTCATTAAAAAATTTAGCGGGACATGCCATTTTGGTCATTGAACATAATTTATTTTCGTATTTCATGTCCCTCGTAAATTTCAAGCTGGAGTATTAAACAGTAAAAAATGAGGCTGAAACTTTTCAGTCAACCAACCAGCTAATCATCGCAGAAACGGCATGGACTTTCGATTTTTTGCAGAAAACTCAGAGCGTGATGCTTTGGGGCTTGCCTAATCAGTCCCGCTCAATGACTGACTCTTCTGTGAGTCAATTCACCAAACTTTTTAAAAACGATCTCAGTGTCCTCTTTTCGCCATGATTTCAAATCTCAGGACAATAATAATAATAACAAACGAGTATTCCGAATGTGATATGCAGTTGCTATGGAAGCAGTATCTTAAACTCCCCAACAGTTGCATCCCCTAGTTGTCTAGTGGTCTTTCTTCCTTAAAGATATTCAAGGAGGTACCAATGTCGGGGAGTTTGATACAATACATGTGTTGCAATTGAGATGTTATTGATAAAACTAGCTATAATTAGCCACGGGAAACCTGTGATACATTTTGAAATTACAACTTCACTGTTGAGGAAACTTACGAGAGATTTCTGTTTTTTTTTTGGTTGCGTCATCGAGGACGCACTGATTAATTTTTTGGGGTCATTTTGATTGAAAATGAGCCAAAATGAAGAATTTTGTGCGTCAGAAAGTTTTCTCACTGCAGATATTTTAATTTACACCTGATAGTTTTTACGCCTATAAGGTTTTATAACAACAAATAGGTTTACTTACTCCCGATATGTTTTCTATTTATAACTGTATAGTATAATCTATACCTAGTAGGTTTGTTTTCTAACACCTGCTTAATTTTATAACACTTGTCAAATGGTCAAAAATATGTTTTTTTGTTTGTTTCAAGAATATCATCCACATGCTTAATCAGATATTAACCCTAAAAGCGGCAATCACGACTGCAGCAGACGACAAATTATGCGACATCTTTTCTAATTTTCGAAAAAAATAAGGTGTGATATTTCATGAGAATAATTGTCTGCTAGCAGACGATTCTCATGTTATATCATACCTTATTTGTTATTTTTGAAAAAGCGGCAAAATTATAAATTGTTGTCTGCTGCAAATTATAGGTGGAGCTTTATAGGTTAAATTTATCAGAAAATGTCTAACAAAACAAGCTGATTGTAATGCATTTGACTTGGGTCTGTACCTCAAAGGTCAATGTAGAATTGGCCAACAAGCTAAGGTATATGTTCTAAAATTTCTGACGTGAGTTGCCTGCCAAAATGGCCCAGACAAACATGGCAAACCCAGGTCAGACTGCTACTGAAGAAGCAGTCTGATCAGGGCCTTCCCTGTTTGCTATTCTGACAAGCATTTTGTTATTTCCAGCCCTGATAACCAACATTTTATTTGATTCAATGTAGAATTGGCCAACAAGCTAAGGTATATGTTCTAAAATTTCTGACGTGAGTTGCCTGCCAAAATGGCCCAGACAAACATGGCAAACCCAGGTCAGACTGCTACTGAAGAAGCAGTCTGATCAGGGCCTTCCCTGTTTGCTATTCTGACAAGCATTTTGTTATTTCCAGCCCTGATAACCAACATTTTATTTGAGAAGAGAAAGAGTAAAATGTTTGAATTTTTTAGAAAATTTACCCTAAAATGGGCCTTGACGCGAGAAAACCTGTCATAGGAAGTTTGGGAACAATAAAGGTGCAGACCAGCCTGCGCATCCCCGCAGTCTGATTCACGCCTTTGTTATTCGTTTATTGGAAAGTATTATATCCAAACTTGATATTAGCAAAATTTCAATTTTCTAGCTAGTCTCTGTAGCTAAGGAGACTCGTCTTGTCGGAAACCCCAAAGAGAGGTTTTGTTGCGTCGAGGCCCAAATATTTCATTTCAAGTGCTAACAGAGCATTGATAATGTTCAGAACTATAATAATTTCTATTTCAGTTGCCATAGCAGCAGGCCGTAGACTGGCTCACAGGTTGTTTGAAGGTCAAAAAGAATTAAAGCTGGATTACAACAATATTCCCACTGTAGTGTTCTCACATCCTCCTATTGGAACAATTGGTTATACTGAAGGTAAGAACTTAGTTATACTTTCCTCTCTGCTATTTGGTTATTACAACAATATTCCCACTGTAGTGTTCTCACATCCTCCTATTGGAACAATTGGTTTTACTGAAGGTAAGAACTTAGTTACACTTTTCTCTATGTTATTGGGTTATTACAACAATATTCCCACTGTAGTGTTCTCACATCCTCCTATTGGAACAATTGGTTTTACCGAAGGTAGGAACTTAGTTATACTTTCCTCTCTGCTATTTGGTTATTACAACAATATTCCCACTGTAGTGTTCTCACATCCTCCTATTGGAACAATTGGTTTTACTGAAGGTAAGAACTTAGTTATACTTTTCTCTGCTATTGGGTTATTACAACAATATTCCCACTGTAGTGTTCTCACACCCCCCTATTGGAACAATTGGTTTTACTGAAGGTAAGAGCTTAGTTATACTTTTCTCTATTCTATTGGGTTATTACAACAATATTCCCACTGTAGTGTTCTCACATCCTCCTATTGGAACAATTGGTTATATTGAAGGTTAGAACTTAGTTATACTTTTCTCTATGCTATTGGGTTATTACAACAATATTTACACTGTAGTGTTCTCACATCCTCCTATTGGAACAATTGGTTTTACTGAAGGTAAGAACTTAGTTATACTTTTCTCTATGCTATTGGGTTATTACAACAATATTCCCACTGTAGTGTTTTCACATCCTCCTATTGGAACAATTGGTTTTACTGAAGGTAAGAACTTAGTTATACTTTTCTCTATGCTATTGGGTTATTACAACAATACTCCCACTGTAGTGTTCTCACATCCTCCTATTGGAACAATTGGTTTTACTGAAGGTAAGAACTTAGTTATACTTTTCTCTGAGCTATTGGGTTATTACAACAATATTCCCACTGTAGTGTTCTCACATCCCCCTATTGGAACAATTGGTTTTACAGAAGGTAAAAACTTAGTTACACTTTTCTCTATGATATTGGGTTATTACAACAATATTCCCACTGTAGTGTTCTCACATCCTCCTATTGGAACAATTGGTTATACTGAAGGTAAAAACTTAGTTACACTTTTCTCTATGCTATTGGATTATTACAACAATATTCCGACTGTAGTGTTCTCACACCCTCCTATTGGAACAATTGGTTTTACTGAAGGTAAGAACTTAGTTATACTTTTCTCTATGCTATTGGGTTATTACAACAATATTCCCACTGTAGTGTTCTCACATCCTCCTATTGGAACAATTGGTTTTACTGAAGGTAAGAACTTAGTTATACTTTTCTCTGAGCTATTGGGTTATTACAACAATATTCCCACTGTAGTGTTCTCACATCCCCCTATTGGAACAATTGGTTTTACAGAAGGTAAAAACTTAGTTACACTTTCCTCTATGATATTGGGTTATTACAACAATATTCCCACTGTAGTGTTCTCACACCCCCCTATTGGAACAATTGGTTTTACAGAAGGTAAAAACTTAGTTACACTTTTCTCTGAGCTATTGGGTTATTACAACAATATTCCCACTGTAGTGTTCTCACACCCTCCTATTGGAACCATTGGTTTTACTGAAGGTAAGAACTTAGTTATACTTTCCTCTCTGCTATTTGGTTATTACAACAATGTTTCCACTGTAGTGTTCTCACACCCTCCTATTGGAACAATTGGTTTTACTGAAGGTAAGAACTTAGTTACACTTTTCTCTATGCTATTGGGTTATTACAACAATATTCCCACTGTAGTGTTCTCACACCCTCCTATTGGAACAATTGGGTATACGCAAGGTAAGAACTTAGTTATACTTTTCTCTATTCTATTGGGTTATTACAACAATATTCCCACTGTAGTGTTCTCACATCCTCCTATTGGAACAATTGGGTATACGCAAGGTAAGAACTTAGTTATACTTTTCTCTATTCTATTGGGTTATTACAACAATATTCCCACTGTAGTGTTCTCTCATCCTCCTATTGGAACAATTGGTTTTACTGAAGGTAAGAACTCAGTTACACTTTTCTCTATTCTATTGGGTTATTACAACAATATTCCCACTGTAGTGTTCTCACATCCTCCTATTGGAACCATTGGTTTTACCGAAGGTAAAAACTTAGTTATACTTTTCTCTGCTATTGGGTTATTACAACAATATTCCCACTGGAGTGTTCTCACATCCTCCTATTGGAACCATTGGTTTTACCGAAGGTAAGAACTTAGTTACACTTTTCTCTATGCTATTGGGTTATTACAACAATATTCACACTGGAGTGTTCTCACATCCTCCTTTTGGAACCATTGGTTTTACCAAAGGTAAGAACTTAGTTACACTTTTCTCTATGCTATTGAGTTATTACAACAATATTCCCACTGTAGTGTTCTCACATCCTCCTATTGGAACAATTGGTTTTACCGAAGGTAAGAACTTAGTTACACTTTTCTCTATGCTATTGGGTTATTACAACAATATTCCCACTGTAGTGTTCTCACATCCTCCTAGTGGAACAATTGGTTTTACCGAAGGTAAGAACTTAGTTATACTTTTCTCTATGCTATTGGGTTATTACATCAATATTCCCACTGTGGTGTTCTCACACCCTCCTATTGGAACCATTGGTTTTACTGAAGGTAAGAACTTAGTTATACTTTCTCTATGCTATAGGGTTATTACAACAATATTCCCACTGTAGTGTTCTCACACCCTCCTATTGGAACAATTGGTTATACTGAAGGTAAGAACTTAGTTATACTTTCTCTATGCTATAGGGTTATTACAACAATATTCCCACTGTAGTGTTCTCACACCCTCCTATTGGAACAATTGGTTTTACTGAAGGTAAAAACATAGTTATACTTTCTCTATGCTATAGGGTTATTACAACAATATTCCAACTGTAGTGTTCTCGCATCCTACTATTGGAACAATTGGTTATACTGAAGGTAAAAACTTAATTATACTTTTCTCTGCTATTGGGTTATTACAACAATATTCCCACTGTAGTGTTCTCACACCCTCCTATTGGAACAATTGGTTATACCGAAGGTAAGAACTTAGTTACACTTTTCTCTATGCTATTGGGTTATTACAACAATATTCCCACTGTAGTGTTCTCACACCCTCCTATTGGAACAATTGGTTATACCGAAGGTAAGAACTTAGTTACACTTTTCTCTATGCTTTTGGGTTATTACAACAATATTCCCACTGTAGTGTTCTCACATCCTCCTATTGGAACTATTGGTTATACCGAAGGTAAGAACTTAGTTACAATTTTCTCTATGCTATTGGGTTATTACAACAATATTCCCACTGTAGTGTTCTCACATCCTCCTATTGGAACAATTGGGTATACGCAAGGTAAGAACCTAGGTGTACTTTTTTCAATGCTTTTTGGTTATTGTGTCGCCTGGGAAGCATAGTCCACTCATAGGGATCATTACTCCGTTGGTATCTGCAGCGTCACACTTTTGGTTTCCAATCAATGACTTTTGAAGGGATGCATCAATTGCATTCAAAGTTTACAGAAGGGTTAAGCATCATAAAATACAGGTCAAATTCGAATTTGGAAATCATCTGCAAAATTTTATCTGAGTTATATCCTCTTTTTTACTTATTTTTTCACTAAATTGTGGTTTCTGATCAATAAAGTTTAAAGGGATGCATCAATTTCATCAAAGTTTACAAAAATGTTAAGAATCAATAAATACAGATGCTTTTCCCTGACCTTATGAACAGCCATCTCAGGTGAGCGACCAAGGGCTCTTGGGCCCTCTTGTTTGTCAGAGCCATCATCTGTCTCCAAACTTTGCATGTGTAATCAGCAAAGGCTCTGGCGAGAGTGCGCAAATGCACAGGCTCGTCTGAGCCTTCCCTGGTCATCAATGCTACAAATACCAATTGAGCCTCGACGCTAGAAAACCTGACATTGTTGCATGCGAAAAAACAAAATTGCAGACCAGACTGTGTGATTGTGCAGGCTGATCAGTGCCTTTGTTATTCACTTATTCGAAAGTACAATAAAACCTGTGTAAAACACCTACTCAAAAATAGACAAAACAAAGATCTTTATGACAAATTGTAGCTTAATGAGGGTCGAAAGTGTTGCAGAATGCTCCCCTTAGAGCATTCTGCAATACTTGTGACCTGCATTAAGCGATAATTAGTCTTGAAAACCAATTTTGGGTCTTTTTGAGAGTGGTCGTTTTTGCAATGTTTTTAATGTTTGATATCTAAACTAGCTTCATACTAGATTTTAATATTCTATCTAGTCTATGTAGCTGATGGGTCTCATCTGGTCCAAACCCTTAAAAACAGGTCTTTTCCCAATGTGGCCTTCGCGAGAAAACTGTTTTTGGGGTTAGAGACCAGGTAAGGCTCAAACCAGCCTGCTCAGCTACAGAGACTAGCTATAATGCTGTATTTTTGTATGAAGAAAGTTAACATATTATACTTTACAGAGAGTGGCTAACAAATGGGCCTCCATGCAACAAAACCTATCTTTGGGGTTTCCGACAAACCCAGACTCAAACCAGTCTCCTCAGCTACAGAGAATAGCTAGAAATCTGAAATTTCACATGTAGCGAGTTTAGATATAATACTTTCCAATAAGCCAATAACAAAGGCACTGATCTGACTGTGGGGATGCGCAGGCTGGTCTGGGCCTTTGTAGTTCGGAAACCCCGGAAGACAGGTTTTCTCGCGTCAAGGCCCAAATGTGCTGATCAGACTGTGCATTTGCCCAGGCTGGTCTGCACCTTTCTTGTTGGTATGCAACAAAATCAGGTTTTCTCACTACGACCAGGACTTTAGTTAAGAGTGCGTAAAGAAAATTTAATTTTCTTATTTCTCAACCAAAACATATGTTGTTGGTACTCAAAAGAACCGTCTCAATGAGACAGTTCTTTTGAGCACCCAAAACATATGTTAAAATTGATGGGTAAGAAAATACTTAAAATTTTACGCTGAAAATTTTTGTTTAACTAAACCTATGACTACGGCCCCCATCTATTACAGCTGAAGCAGAAAAAGAGTACGGAGCTGATAAGATAAAGATCTACAAGTCTACGTTTACTCCCATGTACTACGCTATGACAGAACATAAGGCAAAGTGTAGCATGAAATTGATCTGTCTACTACCTGATGAAAAGGTAATCTTATTTTTACAGTAAAACCTGTGTTAAATGGCCACTCGCAAAAAGATCAAATATTGGTTTTCAAGACCAATTATCGCTTAATGCAGGTCAAAAGTATTGCAGAATGCTCCAAGGGGACAAGGGGAGCATTCTGCAATACTTTTGACCTGCATTAAGCTACCATTTGTCATTAAGGTCTTTGTTTTGTCTTTTTTCGAGTGGCCGTTTTACACAGGTTTTACTGTATACAGAATTGTTCAGGCCCTGAGGTTATAAAACTTTTCACACTCAACTCAACTGAGCATGAAATTTCAACTGCTCATAAAAAAGTTAAATACTGGAAAAATAAAGACTTTTCTTGCTTTAAAACTGTCAGATACTGCATTTATCCTGCTAATAAATGTTAAAATGCCAACAAATGTTGGCATTTTAACATTTATGAGCATGATAAATTTGTTGGCATTTTAACATTTATTAGCAGGATAAATTTTATGCTCAGTTGAGTTGAGAGTGAAACAAGTTTTATTGTTCAAGATGATAAAAAGTACTTGAAACTGATGGGCTTTCTCGAAGGCTCCTTGAAAACAAAACATGCTGGAAGACTATAGTAAGGCATTAGAAAATGTTTGTAATTTACAATTGGTAAATCAGTATAAATTGCAGGGATTTTCCTAAGTTTCTGAAGTCGGGGCAGGGGCCTGGTGAATTTGGGAAAACATCATTTGAACCATCAAAATTGGGAACTTGATTCAGTCTAAGAGAACTGATTTAAAACCATACTTAACCCTTGTCATGCTGAATCTTTTTCTGTATTACCTGCAGCATTCCAGAACTTTGTAAGCATGTTTTTCAAAATAAGAAAAATTCTTTTTGATCATGCACTCAAATCTGGAGGCCTGTTAATCATTGTATACTTGTGGTAGAGTGCTTGACTGGAGATTGAGGGGTTGCGGGTTCGAGCCTCACAGGCATCACTATGTTATGTCCTTGAGCAAAACACATTTATCTTTGCTTAGTACTGGTTCAACCCAGGAAGACCCGTCTCGACAGAACTGCAAAATTGTTGACTTGGACGTTAAGAATCTAATCAAACAAATACCATTGTGAACTTTCTGTTTGGCAGGTGATAGGACTTCACATGATTGGCCAGTACTGTGACGAGATGTTACAAGGCTTCTCAGTGGCTATAAAGATGGGAGCAACTAAAAAACATTTTGATGACACGGTCGCCATACACCCAACATCTAGCGAAGAACTTGTCACAATGAGATAATCAAAAAGAGACTTATTAGTGAATGACTGTATTTACCATAATTATTTAGACTCCTAACTGTACCACAGGTCAAGACAAACAAATTTTGAGCGTAAAATTGTGAATATTTTCTTACCCATAATCTTAAACATTTGTTTTGGGTGATCAAAAGAACCATCTCATTGAGACGGTTCTTTTGAGTACCCACAACATATGTTTTGGTTGAGAAATAAGGAAAATATTGTTTAACTACGCACTCTTATCTAGAGGCTAAATTTACCGTAGTCATTGCAATGCACCAGCTTGAAAATTACTTGAAAATGGAGGGATTTGAAAGGAAAAATATGCTTTAAAAAGTACTGGAAAACTACTTTAAGGCCTTGAAAAGTACTTGAATTGTACTATTAACTGTAGGACTTCTTGTTGAAGACCAAAATCAGTAACAGTATGCTTTTATACTAATTCATAGGTCCAGATAAGGAAATTTTATTTGCGTAAAATTTTAATTATTTTCTTACCCATAAATTTAAACATGTGTTTTGGGTGATCAAAAGAACCGTCTCATTGAGACGGTTCTTTTGAGTACCCACAACATATGTTTTGGACGAGAAATAAAGAAAATAATTTTCCAATACACACTCTTATCTGGAGGCCTGCTAATTCATATGTATCCCTTAGTTATCAAGGATTTGAGAATTTTTATGAGCAGTGTGATCTGTGCTTACACTGTTCATAGATGTCAAGATATCAGAATATTTAGTGTTAACAAAAGTCGTCTGCTTTACTCGCCTGCTGAAATGTTTAAGAAGCCTCTATGGCAAAAGTGTAGACACAGATCAGACTGCTTCTATTGGAGCAGTCTTTTCTGGGTCCACAGTGTTTGCTTCTATACTTAATTTGTCAGTAATGCTAGGCAATTATTTGCAGCAGAGGACTTCAGCAGACGACATTTTCAGATGCATAATTTTTCTTGGCGCATTTAGGGTTAATACAGAATTGTATTTCATCTCCCCACAGCATAATCATTATAGGGAGCAGAGTGGTTCAGTAGTAGAGTGCTTGACTTGAGACCGTTGTGCCGCAGGATTGAGCCTCACTAGCATCACTGTGATGTGTCCCTGAGCAAGACACATTTATCCTTGCTTAGTACTTGTTCAACCCAGGAAGACCTGTCCCGACATAACTGAAAAATTGTTGACTGGGACGTAAAGAATCAAATCAAACAAAAGCATAATCATTATCAGTACAATTTTACAAAGGAATTATAGGAAAATGACCATTTTATTGTCATTTTCCTATAATTCTTTTGTAAAATACCATGGTAGAAAAATTTGGGAGCCACAACATGACGCTGTTGTATCTAAATTTATGTTATAAAGAAGAGTGTTATAAAGAGATGCACTGTCCATTTTATTCTGAAACTGTCTACCTTTCCTTTAGGACATGTGACGTCATATTCTCTGGGGTATGCCATTTTTCTTACATTTATTTATGTAAAAATCGTGGTCAGCACCAGAGCTTTTAATACTTATCACATATGCACAAAAGCCTCCTTTAAATGTTCATTTTGACATATCCAGTGGTGATAGAGGTCTGAAGTGAGGTCTGCGCTGTCATCTACATTCATACTTTGTGCATACCAGAAGTAAAGGTTCTGGTGAGACTGATTTTATGTGCAGGTTTGTTTGAGCCTCTGCTGCTGGCAGATGCGATAAATACCAAAATCTAATATGCTGGCCTATTTATTTGGGTGTTGAGTGTCTTTATCATAATCTTAGTTTGTTAGTCATTTTTGCCAAGATCATACTTAAAAATGTAGGTGCTGTGATAGCTTTGCATTGGAGTTTCCTTGCTTTACAAGGGTATGCTGAGCATACTGTGGTTGCCTGGAATTCTGAGTAAACTTTGTGTTGATTCTTTACATCTCATTCAACATTTTTTCAGTCATGTCAGGACGGGTCTTTCTGGGTTGAACCAGTAATAAGCAGATGATAAAGTGTCTTGCTCAAGGTCACAACACAAGTGCCTTTGGTGAGGCTCAAACCCATAACCCCTCGAACTCAAGTCAAGCACTCTATCTACCACTGAGCCATTTCTTAAACTCTAACAAGAATGATGACTACTATATTGCTGCTTAATGACCCAGACAGCACTGTTTCAGTCATGTAGAATCCTCTTTAACACAGGGAGAGAGAATCAGAATTTTAAAAAAAAGTCAATATGACAAGGAAATACCTAGTCCGGTGTGTTTATGTAAGGTAAATAATTGAGCCGTGACATGTGATTTCCAACAATGTGGCATTTTGACAAGCATAGACTCCGACAAGCCTGTACAGCCTCCTTTTAAGCTTAGAAACTCCAAATGCTGTTCGGTCAGTAGCTTAACAGTCATAGAATGTTCAAGGGACTAGCAAAGGCTCTGATCAGACTGTGTGTATGCGCAGGCTGATCTGAGGCTTTGCTGGTCGCACATACCATATTGTTGGAAATCTCATGTCACGGCTCATATGTTAAGCATAATGCCAGTTAAACTATGTTCTGTGTCATAAAACTGCTTAAACATAGGTTGTTTTGAATAAATATGTTTATATCTTGTGAAAAAAACAGCTCTGGTATATTTTTGCTTTGTCAAATAAATAAAGTGCCATAAAAAGTATCTGCTTGAGGGTTAATATGCACTGTAAAATAAAGAAACATGTTGTTAAGTGTCAGTGAAAATTTCCATCTGAACCCTCATTTGCTTTTTCATATAGGTCTTTTAAGCAGTGTTGCTTTGTGAAATAGATACATGAACGTTATCTAAAAATTCTGTTTGATGGTATATGTACTGTCTGTTAAATATGTTGTTGAGTGCCTTGTAAACCCAATTTAGATAACTACTTCGTGATGGTATTTGTACTGTCGCTTAAATATGTTGTTGAATGCCTTGTAAACT
This sequence comes from Loripinus fragilis, assembly GCA_964019695.1. Classification (NCBI taxonomy): domain Eukaryota; kingdom Metazoa; phylum Mollusca; class Bivalvia; order Lucinida; family Lucinidae; genus Loripinus; species Loripinus fragilis. The sequence continues at coordinate 88,837,378 of OZ026524.1, forward strand.
TAATTTAGATGACTACTTCAGGATCACTCTGATCTGAGACCCATATTCTGGATTACCACCGTTTACATAGGCCTATATGTCTTAATAGCTAGTAACAATATGGTAGCAAGTTTCTGTATAACTTAATCGAAATATTGCTAATTGGACAAAATATCCTGAGATGGTCATTAGTTTCTCTTTCTGCATACCATTTTGTAACACATCTTTAACCCTTTCCTTCATGAATATTCATGCTAAGCTCTACCCACTATAAATAATTATGTAAATAAACATTCATATTCGTTCATAGAACAAAGTAATTACTTGTCAGGTCCACTAGTGTAGGATCATATCTATTAGCTAATTATACTGCCATAAGCAAACAGAGTAGACCCTGATCAGGCAGCTTGTACATGAGCTGCCTGATCTGGGTCTGCTCTGTTTGCAAAAGTATTAAAAGGTGTCTCTTTGACGTAAATGGTTAAATGATTAGATGTTGCTAACTGATCTCTTGTTATTGTCCATTGTCGATATGAATAGAATATATTGTTTCATGGTTGTTTTATTATTAATTTTTCCTTTATGATCAAATATGCACCACACTTTGACTATTAGACAATGCATGTTTGGTAGGAAGAAAGGGGCTGAAGGATCAGCATTGCAAGAGTGATGCCACTTTGTAATTCTAACTGTATGATGTTTACAATATGGCTAATGTGTCATACTTTGTGAAATCAACTCCTCCTACTAGGCTCCTAGAGTCTTCAGTGTATCATTTTAATACTTTGCTGGTATTTTACAGACATAATGAGGATGTGCATGAACAAGTTTAATGATGAAAATAAGGGCCTTTTTAATTTAACCGCCAATTTTCGACCACTACACATGTTAAATAATGGCTAATTTTGCATACTTTGTGAAATTAACTCCTCCTAGAGTCTTCGGTGTATCATTTTAATACTTTGCAGGTATGTTGAAGACATGAAGACATATTAGTTTAATGTGAAGTTTCTCAACCGTTCAAGTGAAATATACATTGTATATTGTATCTGCTTTTCATCAACTAATGAAGTGTAATGATCATCAATTACTACAGATTTCTAGATCATTTAATTGTTCGGCATTATTACAAAGGCGTGTTGTCATGTAGAAAAGAAATAAAGAAGAGTAAAACAATAACATCAAATGAATGTACATTTCAATAAAGTGTCAAGCGTCGTATAGTTAAACAAAAGGTACTTTGAAGGTTTCTAGTAGATTATGTATGGACAAACATGATCAAGAGAGAGAGAGAGAAAGAGGAGATTCGTTAGCAGGCTGGAATTGGAGTCGTGTTTCAAATTTGGCAAATCAAGCTTCTTTTTTTAACAGAGTATACTTAAGGGTTAGGATTAGAAACGCTTCGTGTCAGTGATATATTTGTGAACTGCTTCAAAAATGAGTGTAGTGCAAAGACAGTAAAGGATTTCCAGATAAGAGAATTTGTATTGTAACTGTAGTATGCTGGGAGATTTCATGAATAAGTTCTGTTCTCTGTGCATGGTAAAATTGACAACGCAAAAAGTAGTGATCAGTATTTTCAACATTACCACAGAGAGGTGAATCATTGATACGTTTCTGAAAGAGGTCGTCGTTAAGTGAGCTACACTTTGTACGTCATCTGGTGTGAAGTACCTGAGCACGTCTATTACCTGCATAGAAATAATTAGGGATGGATTTAATGTCAGAGTTCAATTTACGATTAAAAATGATAATAGAATCTCTGTTTCTCACATCAAGTGACAAGTTATTCCATTCTCTAATAGAAGAGGGAAAAAAAAGAATTGAAATATTGAGTAGTTCTAGAGTCTAAATTCTGAATGTTATGTGCATTACGCAGATTGTACCTTGATATATTGTTGACAGTAGGAGGAATTAGAGAAGAAAGATATTCTGGAGAGAGATTGTTAAACATTTTATAAAGAAGTAAAAGTCTGTGCTTCATGCGCCTAGCTTCCAGGGGTTCACAGTTAACTTCGTCAAAGAGTGCATGTAAAGATACAAGTTTAGTTGCCCCAGTCACAATACTAGCAGCTTCTGTCTGTATTTTGTCAAGTTCTTGCTTCACATAGCTTATGCAGTTGTCCCAGGCAACATCAGCATATTCCAGTATTGGTCTTATGAAGGTATGATAAATAGTTTCAAGAGATTTTCTATCAAGACAACACTTCAACCGTCTCATGACATTCATTCTATCCCAGGCCTTTTCCTTGAGATAATCGATATGCTTATGCCAAGTACAATCATTCGAAAGAAATACACCTAGATGTTTATTAGAGTCTACTTCTGTAATAACTTGGTTGTTCATTAGGAGAGGTGGGTGTACAGGTTTATTCAGTTTACGAGAGATAAGAAGAGACTCTATTTTCTTAGGATTAAAAGAAACCAGCCAAGTTTTTGCCCAAGTCATAATTTTTTCGAGATCCAGATTGAGAAGCTCAGCAGACGTATCTGGATTTTCAACTATTATAAACAAGCTGGTATCATCAGCAAAAAGACGAATATTGGACCCAATATCTGTTACAATGTCGTTAATAAAAAGTAGAAAAAGAAGAGGACCAAGGATAGAACCCTGAGGAACACCAGCTCAAACAGACATATTGAAGATGTGCATGAAGAAGTTTAATGATGAAAAATATCTTCTGATAAATGTACAGCATTTTTGACTTAGCCATCTTTGAACCATTGCATAAATAAAAGGATTGTCAACAGTGTACATTTTGTGAAATCAACTCCTCTTAGAGTTTTCATTACCCAATTCCCCCCACCCCCTCATACTTTGTGAAATCAGCTCCTCATAGAGCATTCGTTGTATCCTTTTAATACTTTGCAGGTATGTTACAGACATACTGAAGATGTGCTTGAAGAATTTTAATGGTGAAAAATAAAACTCAGCCAATTTTCAACCATGTCACATTCAATAATGCCTAATAGTGCATACTTTGTGAAATTACCTCCTAGAGCCTTCAGTGTATTCTTTTAATACTTTGCAGGTAAAGATGTGTATGAAGAAGTTTAATGATAAAAATATATTTTTGATATATAAAATGATTGTTATCGGTGTAAACTTTGTGAAGTCAACTCCACTTAGAACTTTTCATTGTATCCTTTCAATATTTTGTGGGTATGCTACAGACATATCGACGATATACATGAAGAATTTTGATGCTGAAATTTCTTTTTCATTTGAACTACATAGCCAATTTTCAGTCATTGCAGGGCATACCTTGTTTCCATTGTTTTCCATTTCAGTTTAGAGTGTACAGCTCAGCACTTGTAGATCTATGTTCTGTACTGTCTTTTTGCCAACAGACAATGATAAAACTTTGAATCCTCAAGGGCTTCAAAGCCGTTTGGAATTTTATAATAAACCACATACCCCAATATCGTGTAAACCTTTGCTTGTCGTCCAAGAGTATTAGAGCAACGAAAATTTAGAATTTATGGGCTTCTAGCGGAGGCTCAAAGCAGCCTGTGCATCAGAGCCTTCACTACTCGCGCAAAATGTCCTCATCGCATATACGTTTAACTCCTTCTCCTTTGTATACGTGAATGTGCAATGATCCTGGCATTTGGTTTATATGTATCAACCAAATAAGTTGTCTGTTTGAACAATGAAACCTCCGTTTAGGATGCGCGAGTGTGGAACCTTCACTTGTCGCCCATTAGCAATGATCTCATGAAATTATAGTACTTACGTCTTGAGCGTCAAGTGTACTCCCAAACGAGTCTGGGCACATGCTTTCCAGAGACTTTACTGAAACGATTGCATTTGCGCTTATCTAGTATTTAAACTTTAGTGCTTACTATCCTTGGTTTTGGTGTTTATCATCATCAGCCGGCATAGTTTGTGTGTGCGAACAATGAAGGGCCTATCGGGACTGCGTGGATACATCTGTGCAGTCTTGCCAGAGTTTTTACTGAAATTATCAAAAATAATGCGTTATTAACTATTCTTTTAACGTGCCTGCGTTCTTTCCTGACGTTTATCTTCAGCTACCACAATTCTTTGCATGAACGAGCATTGAAGGCTCTATGGGAGACTCTGCTATCACATGGATTCTAGCTCGGACCCAGTAATCCGAGATTCTAGTACTTGTATTGTGGAATCCTAGTATAGACTCAACTGAGCCTGAACATATTATGAGCAGTTTTGCAAGAGCCTTTACTACACCGTATAATCATTCTTTAAAAGTGTGTAGGTTAATATCCAGATGTTGTTTATCTTTGTGCGAGCGAACAATGAACGTTTTGTCGAGACTGCGCAGATTTGAAGTTTCGCTTAAAGCTTCGCTTGTCGCCCATGAGCAATGAGCTATCGCATGGATTCTAGTATGTATCTTGTATAAGCCTAGCGTTGGCCCAACTGAGCCTGCACATCTGAGCAGCCTTGCCAGCGACTTCAATAACCCTTATCGCAGCGTTGGAGCAAACCTGTACGGAATATGCGATTGAATATTGCATGGGAATCTGTTTAGCGACGATCCGTCACTTGGGATCAATACACAACTTAATATGCAAGGCCATTTACTTAGTGTTTTTTTTTTTTGCTTAGGCTGCTGTCCATTCTAAGGCGGTGGTTCTGTGTTGTTGATTCATTGTTGATTGGTACTCCCATTGTGGGATTCTGTATTTGTTCTATGTTTTGTTGTTACTTTATGTCCATTCTAGTTTTGCAATCATCTTGATTGAGAAGAGAGAGCTGGTTGCTTTGCTTAGTTTGTATTCCTGGTGTCTCGTGATTGTTGTGTGGCTCTTCCTCGCGGTGTCATGGGTTTGTCTGCAGTTTGTGATTGTGGTATTTCCTGATCATACTCACTTACTATTTTTAACACCAACATATTTGGATAATTTAGTATTCAGGTAAGTAAACTCTTTTTAATTATATATCTGTCCTCAGTAAATGTTTTCTGTATCTCAGAAGTAGCAAAATAAGCGTGATATTCTTGGTGCCTTCAGGTTGACCGATGCACATGGGTGTTGTTTTACCATACATTTAACCCTATCAGCTTCTATGTTTCTTAATGTTTTGTTTACTTCCTACTTCATTTTAAAACTGATTCTGTATTCATATTGAAAAAAAACATTGCTATCAAGCGTTACATTGCCATTAAATGATTTTATCGAGGGGCTCTGTGAAATGATATTTCCACATTCACTTGATTTAGTTTGTACAGTTGTTTGTGATCAGGAATATATTTTTGTACACGGTGTTGTGACTTCGAAATGCCGAATATTACACGATAAAAGGCTTCCTTTACATGTTAGCGTGATACGAATTTTTTTCTTCTTTTGTGTGTGAGTTGGGGGATGATTAGGAAGCAGGATGTGTGCCTCAAAGCTAGAATACTGGTATTCTGTAGGAGATAAAATAAGAAAGAAGGCAAATATACTTAAGGAATAAAGAAACGCAACAGACAAAAATATAATTTTTGCGTGTTTAAATGACGGTTTGGTCAAATCTCTTTTGAAAAATTTCTTATTGAGTATTTATAGCATGTGATGAAACACCAAAACGTCATTTTAACGCTACATTTTACGCTACAAGATCAAAACATATGAAAACGTAAAATGTGACGTTAACGTCAGAATAAAGATCAAGAAACCCCGTCTTTTCCATGTTTGGTTATTTGGCGTCGACTTGTCAATGTGCAAATCAAACAAACGTCCAATCGTATTCCTAATGCAGTCAAATATTGCGTCAAAACACGCTACTTGAAAGACAAGATACACAATGGTAGTGAATAAACGATAAACGTCACTTTGAGCCGTCAGGGTTGGGTCGCTTGTGAATATACGGGATAAGATAAACCTAGAGACATCAGAACATGCTTTCTTGGGCAAAACTGACTTTTCAGATACCGTAGAAATACGCTGGTAAGGTGTTTATATTGACGTTAGCCAAACAAAACACGGCATAATGCAAGAGAAAACATCTGATTACATGCCGAGAGTGAACACCAAACTTGTTCACTGTAACCTAAACTTTGTCACTGGACCACTTTGTCATAAGAAAAACACATAAACATCATGGAAACCATAAACAACGTAGGATATCAAATTTTGACGTCAGAATTGATTTTTGTGACGTCTGGAGATCTCAAGTCATAATTCTTGAACTAAACGTCCTTGTAATGAATAAATCTCAAGCAGAAAAGAAAGTTTATGCGTTTCACGCAGCATTCAGAGTTGACGTTAATGACGTTAAGCTGTTTCAGAATCCTCCAGAAACGTCGCCATTTGATCATTTTCTCGATCCGCAATCTATGCCAAGACTTTTTAAAACAATAAACTGATGGTCGATTCAAACTTTGCTTTTATTTACCCTGTTTCAGCATTTTACTACGGGGGTCAGGCTGGTTGCGTGCATACCAAAATGATTACGTAATCGATAATTACGTTGAACCTGCTGTAATTTGACGGCCACATACTGCTCTTATGGATTAATATCATTTGCACTAAATACTTGCATCATATTGTATGCTTACAATGACTCAAATTGTTTGTTGCGTTTCTTTATTCCTTAAGTATATCAGGAATCGAAACAATCAAGCACCACACCTAACCTAGGGCATCCCATGGGAAAGTGACAAACCACAATAAAACATTACATACAAGAGAGCAGCCCTTTCCCAGCAGGTGACCACAAGGCTGCAATTAACTGACAAGAAAACAAGACAAACACGAAACATAAATAACAAAGTTAGTTTTGGTATAAATGTTATATACGTTGTCAGCTCATTCTTGAAGTCTCATACGAGTGAAAAACGCTTTGGTGAAACCACAGAATCAATCAATTTTGTAAAATGCAACCCAGGTGATGGAAATATATAAACTCTGTTACATCTCTGTTGAAATACTGAGGCTTGGCAAATATCAATATTTGTGTATTCTAATAAGTGTCTTCACAATTTACATGAAGGGCAAATTTAATCTTATAATGTTCTTTCAAACATTGGTAAATTTCAGAACTCATTTGACCCATTTATACACATGACTGTAGAGCATATCTGAAATGTTAATGATTCTAGAATCTGACTTGAGGCAAGTGCGCTAACGGATCAAACGGTGTCAAACCGGTGAAATTTTGGCCCATCTAAACAATGCAAAATGCACTTTTTCAAGAGAATGTCACATGTTCCACAACACTCGTTGGCTTCCAGCAGTAAATAACTTGAAAACATAATCCATTTCTCACTTGAAATGACAATGAATGACCCTAACATCACCGATTCAGTTTTTCATAAATCACTGTCGATCACTTTAATGGTCGAAAATTACAGCAGTAAACACAGGGCCGATGCACTACTGCAAGCATTTTGTCACCATCTCCAGACAAAATATAGTCCCAAAAAGAAGCAGAAAGTTCTACTCAAACTTGAGTAAACACACCAAATCTTTAGAAGATGCCTAGTTTGTGTCTCCAACTGTCATCAATGCAGACATAACATTTGGCAAAAGAGCAAGTTTGTTTTTTTAAAGAACTATTTAAGCACCCTACGACCTCGGAAGTAATTAACTCACCGGTTTGACACCTAGATGCAAAGTGAATTTTACTTGTCCTACAAAACTATACCATTTTGTACATCTATACCCATAACACATCAACAATATAAACCAAAAAAACCTGTACATGGCATTAGTATTGCAAAATTTCACTTTAAAAAAGTTCACTAATTTGGTGCGGACCCAGTATGCCGCATGTAATTTTGACAGCAGAGTATACAGGTAGCAAAAATTGTATATCTCTGTGATGGCTCAATGGATTCTGATTAAATAAAAACTGTGCAGCTTCTCAAAGGCTGCTGCATCTTTTACTGTCATTTTTATTCACTTGTCACAGATGTAGGGATGTTAAAGGCAGAAAATGTCAGAAAAATGGGGTAATTTTTACCAGAAATAAGGGCTTTCAGTTTAGTTTTGAAGCAGTTAAAGTAGGTAAACCCCCAACTGTACTACTGGAGTACACACCTGACCCTCAGCTCTTTATGCTGATGCATCAGCAATCAGGTCAGCATGAATCAGAACAAAACAAGGTGACAAATATTATCTCTGTAGTTTTACCCAGAAATAAGCCAGCTTGCCTGTGCTAGATAAGAGATGCACAAACAATCACTCTTTCTCTCACTAATTGACTCTGTTAATCTTCAAGGCTCTGATAAAATACCTTAGTTTGCTATAACAATGCCTGTAAAGAAATTCTCCCCCAGTATCATTTTGACCAAATTCATAGAAAGAGCTAATCATTTTCATAAAATTAAAAAATCATGGCAAAAGGAAATCGTAAACGTGCAAATTCAGGGTGTTTTTTTCAAATAAGGAATAAGTGTTCTCCTAAAGGAAAGAAATCAAAATATCTACCTGATACACAATCTAGCTGTCAACTCAGATGTGCTAATAAACAGTCTAAGGGGAGTAACTTTACATCTAACTCTGCATCTAATCTTGGATATGGGTTGAGGCGGAAAGCCTCGGCAGAGCAAAATCACACCGTCTCTGGAAATAGAATAATAGATATCACTAAATTGGTTGAAACAATAAATTCACTGTATACTGATCACAATAGCAGCAAAAAGAAGTGTACAAAAATTAAATTTCAAATCAATAAGGAAATTAAACATGGATTAGCCTGGAAATTTCAATTTAAATGCAGTGGCTGTGGATTTCTATCGACTCTCTACAGTACTTTCTCACCGATTCCCGATTCAGAGAGATCTGCCGCTATTAATACCAACTTAGCAATGGCTATAATGGACACATCTATGGGCATTTCAAGAGCCAGGCTTTTATTTACAGCCCTTGACATTCCACCGCCAAGTACAAGCCATTTGCAGAAACTGACGGACAAAGTGAGTCAAGCAATTATAGATTTAAACAAAGAGGACATGTCCGACAAACTGCGTATTGTCGAACAGCACAATGCTGTGGCTGGTCAGAAAAATCCGAAGCATATCAGTGTTTCCATGGATGGCAGGTACAATGCCCGTGGATTTAAATCTTCATATAAACCAGGACAAAGTTCATCTCAAGCCTATACAGTAGCCATGGAAAATGTAACAAAGGAAAAGTACATTATTGGGCTTGCCGTGGAAAACAAATTGTGCTGGACTGGGGCCTGGCTACAGAACCGCGGTTTTGATGTACTATGTCCTGGTGGGCATGCTGGGTGTACATCCACAGTCCCATATTTACAACCACATTCAGAAAGAAGGATGGCCTATGATATCGCAGAGGATCTTTCACTAGAAAATTTCTGGATCAGGACCGTCACTACTGATGGAGACACAAAGCTGTACCTTGGTTTGCAGGATTTCTACCACAAGCTCAGTGCAGCCTGGTCAGTTTCTCACCAGCTAGATCCTCATCATCTTGGGTCAAGACAAGAAAAGAAAGCAAGAGGAGCACAGTTTAGTCCAGGATTCCTCCCTTCACATATCAGGACCAAAGATGACAGACAAAGGGCCATAACTGCATTAAGTAAGGATATACGGGCACGATGCAGTCATATAATTGAGGAGTTGACCAGGCTTGGGTCTGGTGACATACAGAAGATGTTGCCAAAATTACCTTCTGTGAGAGCAGCCACCATCCTGTGTTACTCTGGTAACTGCAGTAGGTGCCCGTCAGATTCACTGGTCTGCACTGGGATATCGGAAGGATGCTGGTGGGTCAAATCTGCCTTTCTCCCAACTCATGCCATTACATACCTGAAAATGGATGGTAATGACAAAAATATAATGGCAGTAATACTTGAAATGAGGTTGAGTGAGGCGGCTGTTTTAAGTGTTAGTTCAAATACATCTACGCAAAAAATCGAAGCATTTAACCGGGCCGCAGTTTCAACTATGAACAAAGAAACAAACTACTCAAGAAATTTTGGTGGAAGGCTTGCGGCCCAGGTCTTGAAAACAAATAATTCTATGGCCAATTCTGTTAAAAGAAAACTTGAGTGTGTCTCTGGAACAAAACTATCTGAGAAGAGCTCTCATCATCTGGAAATGATTTCTAAAACATACAACTATCACAAAACTTACAAAAACACAGGATCCTATAGAAAAAAGAGAATCGCAAATAGAGCCAGACTAGAATTTGACTATCACTTAACCCGTTCCAAAGTGAAAGAGGACCCAGACTATATAAAAGGGCAGGCTGTGGATCAGTGGCATTCATACACTCACCCAGACCTACCAGGCCCCTCAGCTAAAAAGAAAAGGTGAAGAAAAACAGCTACAGGTGCAAAGTAAGTAATTATTTAATGGTAATGGCACTAAACTTCTGAAACTGTCCTTAAATAAAAATAAATAAATAAATTATATCATTCCACTTTTATGATATAGGTACAAAGATTATGCCTGCAGCTGTCCTAAACTCTATGCTATTTGATGTAAACACTGGATTGCAGAGCTAAAACATATCTTGATCAACAGTAAAACCAAAATGATGGAAGCTAAGACAGCTTGTATTTGTTGAAACAGGCCAAATTCACCTCCGCTCTGTTGTTTAATGCTATTCACCCAGATCGACAAGGCACGGCCGCTTTCCATCTCCATGACCGAAACATTTCTTATTAAAAAAACACAATTTCCTGCTGTTATTGGTGTAATTGTCTTCAAAAGTAAGATGCTCAGTATTTATACAACATTTTACATTGCACAGATGGCTGGCTTGCAATATTGGGGGTAGATCCAAATTTTGTATTTCCACCATCAAAGCCATTCGATGCACACTTCTGGTTTTATGATCTGAACCGGGTAATCTAGGGTCTTTGAATCTAAATTGACCGTAACCATTTTTCCTACACCCAGTCCAAATAATGCACTGCCCATTTTTATGCAATTCTGAATTGTCATTCATTTTTTCCTTGCAAATTTTAAAGAAATTCTCCATTTTTTCACCTTTTTAAAACTTTTTTAAATTTTAAATTTTAATTTTAAATTAATTTTAACAGATAAAAGCCAATGTAATGTAACCGAAATAATCAGCAGACGACACTGGGTATTGATTTCAAGTAAAAAGGCACATAAAATGCACTTTGGATTTATTTGGAGCCTTGTATAAATCACAAACTCTTCATTTTCAATTTAAAATTTAAATTAAATTAAATTGAAACTCAAAATGACTCACCAGACTTTAAACAATGTCATCCTCAGATTTTCCATACTGTAATCCATTAATATTCCAAATTTCAGCAAATTATCTTAAACAGTCTCCGAAATATTGGAGTTTAAAAAATCTCAACGGGCCTGGATCTAGGTGTCAAACCGGTGAAATTTTGGCCCATCTAAACAATGCAAAATGCACTTTTTCAAGAGAATGTCACATGTTCCACAACACTCGTTGGCTTCCAGCAGTAAATAACTTGAAAACATAATCCATTTCTCACTTGAAATGACAATGAATGACCCTAACATCACCGATTCAGTTTTTCATAAATCACTGTCGATCACTTTAATGGTCGAAAATTACAGCAGTAAACACAGGGCCGATGCACTACTGCAAGCATTTTGTCACCATCTCCAGACAAAATATAGTCCCAAAAAGAAGCAGAAAGTTCTACTCAAACTTGAGTAAACACACCAAATCTTTAGAAGATGCCTAGTTTGTGTCTCCAACTGTCATCAATGCAGACATAACATATGGCAAAAGAGCAAGTTTGTTTTTTTAAAGAACTATTTAAGCACCCTACGACCTCGGAAGTAATTAACTCACCGGTTTGACACCTAGATGCAAAGTGAATTTTACTTGTCCTACAAAACTATACCATTTTGTACATCTATACCCATAACACATCAACAATATAAACCAAAAAAACCTGTACATGGCATTAGTATTGCAAAATTTCACTTTAAAAAAGTTCACTAATTTGGTGCGGACCCAGTATGCCGCATGTAATTTTGACAGCAGAGTATACAGGTAGCAAAAATTGTATATCTCTGTGATGGCTCAATGGATTCTGATTAAATAAAAACTGTGCAGCTTCTCAAAGGCTGCTGCATCTTTTACTGTCATTTTTATTCACTTGTCACAGATGTAGGGATGTTAAAGGCAGAAAATGTCAGAAAAATGGGGTAATTTTTACCAGAAATAAGGGCTTTCAGTTTAGTTTTGAAGCAGTTAAAGTAGGTAAACCCCCAACTGTACTACTGGAGTACACACCTGACCCTCAGCTCTTTATGCTGATGCATCAGCAATCAGGTCAGCATGAATCAGAACAAAACAAGGTGACAAATATTATCTCTGTAGTTTTACCCAGAAATAAGCCAGCTTGCCTGTGCTAGATAAGAGATGCACAAACAATCACTCTTTCTCTCACTAATTGACTCTGTTAATCTTCAAGGCTCTGATAAAATACCTTAGTTTGCTATAACAATGCCTGTAAAGAAATTCTCCCCCAGTATCATTTTGACCAAATTCATAGAAAGAGCTAATCATTTTCATAAAATTAAAAAATCATGGCAAAAGGAAATCGTAAACGTGCAAATTCAGGGTGTTTTTTTCAAATAAGGAATAAGTGTTCTCCTAAAGGAAAGAAATCAAAATATCTACCTGATACACAATCTAGCTGTCAACTCAGATGTGCTAATAAACAGTCTAAGGGGAGTAACTTTACATCTAACTCTGCATCTAATCTTGGATATGGGTTGAGGCGGAAAGCCTCGGCAGAGCAAAATCACACCGTCTCTGGAAATAGAATAATAGATATCACTAAATTGGTTGAAACAATAAATTCACTGTATACTGATCACAATAGCAGCAAAAAGAAGTGTACAAAAATTAAATTTCAAATCAATAAGGAAATTAAACATGGATTAGCCTGGAAATTTCAATTTAAATGCAGTGGCTGTGGATTTCTATCGACTCTCTACAGTACTTTCTCACCGATTCCCGATTCAGAGAGATCTGCCGCTATTAATACCAACTTAGCAATGGCTATAATGGACACATCTATGGGCATTTCAAGAGCCAGGCTTTTATTTACAGCCCTTGACATTCCACCGCCAAGTACAAGCCATTTGCAGAAACTGACGGACAAAGTGAGTCAAGCAATTATAGATTTAAACAAAGAGGACATGTCCGACAAACTGCGTATTGTCGAACAGCACAATGCTGTGGCTGGTCAGAAAAATCCGAAGCATATCAGTGTTTCCATGGATGGCAGGTACAATGCCCGTGGATTTAAATCTTCATATAAACCAGGACAAAGTTCATCTCAAGCCTATACAGTAGCCATGGAAAATGTAACAAAGGAAAAGTACATTATTGGGCTTGCCGTGGAAAACAAATTGTGCTGGACTGGGGCCTGGCTACAGAACCGCGGTTTTGATGTACTATGTCCTGGTGGGCATGCTGGGTGTACATCCACAGTCCCATATTTACAACCACATTCAGAAAGAAGGATGGCCTATGATATCGCAGAGGATCTTTCACTAGAAAATTTCTGGATCAGGACCGTCACTACTGATGGAGACACAAAGCTGTACCTTGGTTTGCAGGATTTCTACCACAAGCTCAGTGCAGCCTGGTCAGTTTCTCACCAGCTAGATCCTCATCATCTTGGGTCAAGACAAGAAAAGAAAGCAAGAGGAGCACAGTTTAGTCCAGGATTCCTCCCTTCACATATCAGGACCAAAGATGACAGACAAAGGGCCATAACTGCATTAAGTAAGGATATACGGGCACGATGCAGTCATATAATTGAGGAGTTGACCAGGCTTGGGTCTGGTGACATACAGAAGATGTTGCCAAAATTACCTTCTGTGAGAGCAGCCACCATCCTGTGTTACTCTGGTAACTGCAGTAGGTGCCCGTCAGATTCACTGGTCTGCACTGGGATATCGGAAGGATGCTGGTGGGTCAAATCTGCCTTTCTCCCAACTCATGCCATTACATACCTGAAAATGGATGGTAATGACAAAAATATAATGGCAGTAATACTTGAAATGAGGTTGAGTGAGGCGGCTGTTTTAAGTGTTAGTTCAAATACATCTACGCAAAAAATCGAAGCATTTAACCGGGCCGCAGTTTCAACTATGAACAAAGAAACAAACTACTCAAGAAATTTTGGTGGAAGGCTTGCGGCCCAGGTCTTGAAAACAAATAATTCTATGGCCAATTCTGTTAAAAGAAAACTTGAGTGTGTCTCTGGAACAAAACTATCTGAGAAGAGCTCTCATCATCTGGAAATGATTTCTAAAACATACAACTATCACAAAACTTACAAAAACACAGGATCCTATAGAAAAAAGAGAATCGCAAATAGAGCCAGACTAGAATTTGACTATCACTTAACCCGTTCCAAAGTGAAAGAGGACCCAGACTATATAAAAGGGCAGGCTGTGGATCAGTGGCATTCATACACTCACCCAGACCTACCAGGCCCCTCAGCTAAAAAGAAAAGGTGAAGAAAAACAGCTACAGGTGCAAAGTAAGTAATTATTTAATGGTAATGGCACTAAACTTCTGAAACTGTCCTTAAATAAAAATAAATAAATAAATTATATCATTCCACTTTTATGATATAGGTACAAAGATTATGCCTGCAGCTGTCCTAAACTCTATGCTATTTGATGTAAACACTGGATTGCAGAGCTAAAACATATCTTGATCAACAGTAAAACCAAAATGATGGAAGCTAAGACAGCTTGTATTTGTTGAAACAGGCCAAATTCACCTCCGCTCTGTTGTTTAATGCTATTCACCCAGATCGACAAGGCACGGCCGCTTTCCATCTCCATGACCGAAACATTTCTTATTAAAAAAACACAATTTCCTGCTGTTATTGGTGTAATTGTCTTCAAAAGTAAGATGCTCAGTATTTATACAACATTTTACATTGCACAGATGGCTGGCTTGCAATATTGGGGGTAGATCCAAATTTTGTATTTCCACCATCAAAGCCATTCGATGCACACTTCTGGTTTTATGATCTGAACCGGGTAATCTAGGGTCTTTGAATCTAAATTGACCGTAACCATTTTTCCTACACCCAGTCCAAATAATGCACTGCCCATTTTTATGCAATTCTGAATTGTCATTCATTTTTTCCTTGCAAATTTTAAAGAAATTCTCCATTTTTTCACCTTTTTAAAACTTTTTTAAATTTTAAATTTTAATTTTAAATTAATTTTAACAGATAAAAGCCAATGTAATGTAACCGAAATAATCAGCAGACGACACTGGGTATTGATTTCAAGTAAAAAGGCACATAAAATGCACTTTGGATTTATTTGGAGCCTTGTATAAATCACAAACTCTTCATTTTCAATTTAAAATTTAAATTAAATTAAATTGAAACTCAAAATGACTCACCAGACTTTAAACAATGTCATCCTCAGATTTTCCATACTGTAATCCATTAATATTCCAAATTTCAGCAAATTATCTTAAACAGTCTCCGAAATATTGGAGTTTAAAAAATCTCAACGGGCCTGGATCTAGGTGTCAAACCGGTGAAATTTTGGCCCATCTAAACAATGCAAAATGCACTTTTTCAAGAGAATGTCACATGTTCCACAACACTCGTTGGCTTCCAGCAGTAAATAACTTGAAAACATAATCCATTTCTCACTTGAAATGACAATGAATGACCCTAACATCACCGATTCAGTTTTTCATAAATCACTGTCGATCACTTTAATGGTCGAAAATTACAGCAGTAAACACAGGGCCGATGCACTACTGCAAGCATTTTGTCACCATCTCCAGACAAAATATAGTCCCAAAAAGAAGCAGAAAGTTCTACTCAAACTTGAGTAAACACACCAAATCTTTAGAAGATGCCTAGTTTGTGTCTCCAACTGTCATCAATGCAGACATAACATATGGCAAAAGAGCAAGTTTGTTTTTTTAAAGAACTATTTAAGCACCCTACGACCTCGGAAGTAATTAACTCACCGGTTTGACACCTAGATGCAAAGTGAATTTTACTTGTCCTACAAAACTATACCATTTTGTACATCTATACCCATAACACATCAACAATATAAACCAAAAAAACCTGTACATGGCATTAGTATTGCAAAATTTCACTTTAAAAAAGTTCACTAATTTGGTGCGGACCCAGTATGCCGCATGTAATTTTGACAGCAGAGTATACAGGTAGCAAAAATTGTATATCTCTGTGATGGCTCAATGGATTCTGATTAAATAAAAACTGTGCAGCTTCTCAAAGGCTGCTGCATCTTTTACTGTCATTTTTATTCACTTGTCACAGATGTAGGGATGTTAAAGGCAGAAAATGTCAGAAAAATGGGGTAATTTTTACCAGAAATAAGGGCTTTCAGTTTAGTTTTGAAGCAGTTAAAGTAGGTAAACCCCCAACTGTACTACTGGAGTACACACCTGACCCTCAGCTCTTTATGCTGATGCATCAGCAATCAGGTCAGCATGAATCAGAACAAAACAAGGTGACAAATATTATCTCTGTAGTTTTACCCAGAAATAAGCCAGCTTGCCTGTGCTAGATAAGAGATGCACAAACAATCACTCTTTCTCTCACTAATTGACTCTGTTAATCTTCAAGGCTCTGATAAAATACCTTAGTTTGCTATAACAATGCCTGTAAAGAAATTCTCCCCCAGTATCATTTTGACCAAATTCATAGAAAGAGCTAATCATTTTCATAAAATTAAAAAATCATGGCAAAAGGAAATCGTAAACGTGCAAATTCAGGGTGTTTTTTTCAAATAAGGAATAAGTGTTCTCCTAAAGGAAAGAAATCAAAATATCTACCTGATACACAATCTAGCTGTCAACTCAGATGTGCTAATAAACAGTCTAAGGGGAGTAACTTTACATCTAACTCTGCATCTAATCTTGGATATGGGTTGAGGCGGAAAGCCTCGGCAGAGCAAAATCACACCGTCTCTGGAAATAGAATAATAGATATCACAAATTGGTTGAAACAATAAATTCACTGTATACTGATCACAATAGCAGCAAAAAGAAGTGTACAAAAATTAAATTTCAAATCAATAAGGAAATTAAACATGGATTAGCCTGGAAATTTCAATTTAAATGCAGTGGCTGTGGATTTCTATCGACTCTCTACAGTACTTTCTCACCGATTCCCGATTCAGAGAGATCTGCCGCTATTAATACCAACTTAGCAATGGCTATAATGGACACATCTATGGGCATTTCAAGAGCCAGGCTTTTATTTACAGCCCTTGACATTCCACCGCCAAGTACAAGCCATTTGCAGAAACTGACGGACAAAGTGAGTCAAGCAATTATAGATTTAAACAAAGAGGACATGTCCGACAAACTGCGTATTGTCGAACAGCACAATGCTGTGGCTGGTCAGAAAAATCCGAAGCATATCAGTGTTTCCATGGATGGCAGGTACAATGCCCGTGGATTTAAATCTTCATATAAACCAGGACAAAGTTCATCTCAAGCCTATACAGTAGCCATGGAAAATGTAACAAAGGAAAAGTACATTATTGGGCTTGCCGTGGAAAACAAATTGTGCTGGACTGGGGCCTGGCTACAGAACCGCGGTTTTGATGTACTATGTCCTGGTGGGCATGCTGGGTGTACATCCACAGTCCCATATTTACAACCACATTCAGAAAGAAGGATGGCCTATGATATCGCAGAGGATCTTTCACTAGAAAATTTCTGGATCAGGACCGTCACTACTGATGGAGACACAAAGCTGTACCTTGGTTTGCAGGATTTCTACCACAAGCTCAGTGCAGCCTGGTCAGTTTCTCACCAGCTAGATCCTCATCATCTTGGGTCAAGACAAGAAAAGAAAGCAAGAGGAGCACAGTTTAGTCCAGGATTCCTCCCTTCACATATCAGGACCAAAGATGACAGACAAAGGGCCATAACTGCATTAAGTAAGGATATACGGGCACGATGCAGTCATATAATTGAGGAGTTGACCAGGCTTGGGTCTGGTGACATACAGAAGATGTTGCCAAAATTACCTTCTGTGAGAGCAGCCACCATCCTGTGTTACTCTGGTAACTGCAGTAGGTGCCCGTCAGATTCACTGGTCTGCACTGGGATATCGGAAGGATGCTGGTGGGTCAAATCTGCCTTTCTCCCAACTCATGCCATTACATACCTGAAAATGGATGGTAATGACAAAAATATAATGGCAGTAATACTTGAAATGAGGTTGAGTGAGGCGGCTGTTTTAAGTGTTAGTTCAAATACATCTACGCAAAAATCGAAGCATTTAACCGGGCCGCAGTTTCAACTATGAACAAAGAAACAAACTACTCAAGAAATTTTGGTGGAAGGCTTGCGGCCCAGGTCTTGAAAACAAATAATTCTATGGCCAATTCTGTTAAAAGAAAACTTGAGTGTGTCTCTGGAACAAAACTATCTGAGAAGAGCTCTCATCATCTGGAAATGATTTCTAAAACATACAACTATCACAAAACTTACAAAAACACAGGATCCTATAGAAAAAAGAGAATCGCAAATAGAGCCAGACTAGAATTTGACTATCACTTAACCCGTTCCAAAGTGAAAGAGGACCCAGACTATATAAAAGGGCAGGCTGTGGATCAGTGGCATTCATACACTCACCCAGACCTACCAGGCCCCTCAGCTAAAAAGAAAAGGTGAAGAAAAACAGCTACAGGTGCAAAGTAAGTAATTATTTAATGGTAATGGCACTAAACTTCTGAAACTGTCCTTAAATAAAAATAAATAAATAAATTATATCATTCCACTTTTATGATATAGGTACAAAGATTATGCCTGCAGCTGTCCTAAACTCTATGCTATTTGATGTAAACACTGGATTGCAGAGCTAAAACATATCTTGATCAACAGTAAAACCAAAATGATGGAAGCTAAGACAGCTTGTATTTGTTGAAACAGGCCAAATTCACCTCCGCTCTGTTGTTTAATGCTATTCACCCAGATCGACAAGGCACGGCCGCTTTCCATCTCCATGACCGAAACATTTCTTATTAAAAAAACACAATTTCCTGCTGTTATTGGTGTAATTGTCTTCAAAAGTAAGATGCTCAGTATTTATACAACATTTTACATTGCACAGATGGCTGGCTTGCAATATTGGGGGTAGATCCAAATTTTGTATTTCCACCATCAAAGCCATTCGATGCACACTTCTGGTTTTATGATCTGAACCGGGTAATCTAGGGTCTTTGAATCTAAATTGACCGTAACCATTTTTCCTACACCCAGTCCAAATAATGCACTGCCCATTTTTATGCAATTCTGAATTGTCATTCATTTTTTCCTTGCAAATTTTAAAGAAATTCTCCATTTTTTCACCTTTTTAAAACTTTTTTAAATTTTAAATTTTAATTTTAAATTAATTTTAACAGATAAAAGCCAATGTAATGTAACCGAAATAATCAGCAGACGACACTGGGTATTGATTTCAAGTAAAAAGGCACATAAAATGCACTTTGGATTTATTTGGAGCCTTGTATAAATCACAAACTCTTCATTTTCAATTTAAAATTTAAATTAAATTAAATTGAAACTCAAAATGACTCACCAGACTTTAAACAATGTCATCCTCAGATTTTCCATACTGTAATCCATTAATATTCCAAATTTCAGCAAATTATCTTAAACAGTCTCCGAAATATTGGAGTTTAAAAAATCTCAACGGGCCTGGATCTAGGTGTCAAACCGGTGAAATTTTGGCCCATCTAAACAATGCAAAATGCACTTTTTCAAGAGAATGTCACATGTTCCACAACACTCGTTGGCTTCCAGCAGTAAATAACTTGAAAACATAAT
This sequence comes from Loripinus fragilis, assembly GCA_964019695.1. Classification (NCBI taxonomy): domain Eukaryota; kingdom Metazoa; phylum Mollusca; class Bivalvia; order Lucinida; family Lucinidae; genus Loripinus; species Loripinus fragilis. Next base: position 88,857,136 of record OZ026524.1, read on the forward strand.
CCATTTCTCACTTGAAATGACAATGAATGACCCTAACATCACCGATTCAGTTTTTCATAAATCACTGTCGATCACTTTAATGGTCGAAAATTACAGCAGTAAACACAGGGCCGATGCACTACTGCAAGCATTTTGTCACCATCTCCAGACAAAATATAGTCCCAAAAAGAAGCAGAAAGTTCTACTCAAACTTGAGTAAACACACCAAATCTTTAGAAGATGCCTAGTTTGTGTCTCCAACTGTCATCAATGCAGACATAACATATGGCAAAAGAGCAAGTTTGTTTTTTTAAAGAACTATTTAAGCACCCTACGACCTCGGAAGTAATTAACTCACCGGTTTGACACCTAGATGCAAAGTGAATTTTACTTGTCCTACAAAACTATACCATTTTGTACATCTATACCCATAACACATCAACAATATAAACCAAAAAAACCTGTACATGGCATTAGTATTGCAAAATTTCACTTTAAAAAAGTTCACTAATTTGGTGCGGACCCAGTATGCCGCATGTAATTTTGACAGCAGAGTATACAGGTAGCAAAAATTGTATATCTCTGTGATGGCTCAATGGATTCTGATTAAATAAAAACTGTGCAGCTTCTCAAAGGCTGCTGCATCTTTTACTGTCATTTTTATTCACTTGTCACAGATGTAGGGATGTTAAAGGCAGAAAATGTCAGAAAAATGGGGTAATTTTTACCAGAAATAAGGGCTTTCAGTTTAGTTTTGAAGCAGTTAAAGTAGGTAAACCCCCAACTGTACTACTGGAGTACACACCTGACCCTCAGCTCTTTATGCTGATGCATCAGCAATCAGGTCAGCATGAATCAGAACAAAACAAGGTGACAAATATTATCTCTGTAGTTTTACCCAGAAATAAGCCAGCTTGCCTGTGCTAGATAAGAGATGCACAAACAATCACTCTTTCTCTCACTAATTGACTCTGTTAATCTTCAAGGCTCTGATAAAATACCTTAGTTTGCTATAACAATGCCTGTAAAGAAATTCTCCCCCAGTATCATTTTGACCAAATTCATAGAAAGAGCTAATCATTTTCATAAAATTAAAAAATCATGGCAAAAGGAAATCGTAAACGTGCAAATTCAGGGTGTTTTTTCAAATAAGGAATAAGTGTTCTCCTAAAGGAAAGAAATCAAAATATCTACCTGATACACAATCTAGCTGTCAACTCAGATGTGCTAATAAACAGTCTAAGGGGAGTAACTTTACATCTAACTCTGCATCTAATCTTGGATATGGGTTGAGGCGGAAAGCCTCGGCAGAGCAAAATCACACCGTCTCTGGAAATAGAATAATAGATATCACTAAATTGGTTGAAACAATAAATTCACTGTATACTGATCACAATAGCAGCAAAAAGAAGTGTACAAAAATTAAATTTCAAATCAATAAGGAAATTAAACATGGATTAGCCTGGAAATTTCAATTTAAATGCAGTGGCTGTGGATTTCTATCGACTCTCTACAGTACTTTCTCACCGATTCCCGATTCAGAGAGATCTGCCGCTATTAATACCAACTTAGCAATGGCTATAATGGACACATCTATGGGCATTTCAAGAGCCAGGCTTTTATTTACAGCCCTTGACATTCCACCGCCAAGTACAAGCCATTTGCAGAAACTGACGGACAAAGTGAGTCAAGCAATTATAGATTTAAACAAAGAGGACATGTCCGACAAACTGCGTATTGTCGAACAGCACAATGCTGTGGCTGGTCAGAAAAATCCGAAGCATATCAGTGTTTCCATGGATGGCAGGTACAATGCCCGTGGATTTAAATCTTCATATAAACCAGGACAAAGTTCATCTCAAGCCTATACAGTAGCCATGGAAAATGTAACAAAGGAAAAGTACATTATTGGGCTTGCCGTGGAAAACAAATTGTGCTGGACTGGGGCCTGGCTACAGAACCGCGGTTTTGATGTACTATGTCCTGGTGGGCATGCTGGGTGTACATCCACAGTCCCATATTTACAACCACATTCAGAAAGAAGGATGGCCTATGATATCGCAGAGGATCTTTCACTAGAAAATTTCTGGATCAGGACCGTCACTACTGATGGAGACACAAAGCTGTACCTTGGTTTGCAGGATTTCTACCACAAGCTCAGTGCAGCCTGGTCAGTTTCTCACCAGCTAGATCCTCATCATCTTGGGTCAAGACAAGAAAAGAAAGCAAGAGGAGCACAGTTTAGTCCAGGATTCCTCCCTTCACATATCAGGACCAAAGATGACAGACAAAGGGCCATAACTGCATTAAGTAAGGATATACGGGCACGATGCAGTCATATAATTGAGGAGTTGACCAGGCTTGGGTCTGGTGACATACAGAAGATGTTGCCAAAATTACCTTCTGTGAGAGCAGCCACCATCCTGTGTTACTCTGGTAACTGCAGTAGGTGCCCGTCAGATTCACTGGTCTGCACTGGGATATCGGAAGGATGCTGGTGGGTCAAATCTGCCTTTCTCCCAACTCATGCCATTACATACCTGAAAATGGATGGTAATGACAAAAATATAATGGCAGTAATACTTGAAATGAGGTTGAGTGAGGCGGCTGTTTTAAGTGTTAGTTCAAATACATCTACGCAAAAAATCGAAGCATTTAACCGGGCCGCAGTTTCAACTATGAACAAAGAAACAAACTACTCAAGAAATTTTGGTGGAAGGCTTGCGGCCCAGGTCTTGAAAACAAATAATTCTATGGCCAATTCTGTTAAAAGAAAACTTGAGTGTGTCTCTGGAACAAAACTATCTGAGAAGAGCTCTCATCATCTGGAAATGATTTCTAAAACATACAACTATCACAAAACTTACAAAAACACAGGATCCTATAGAAAAAAGAGAATCGCAAATAGAGCCAGACTAGAATTTGACTATCACTTAACCCGTTCCAAAGTGAAAGAGGACCCAGACTATATAAAAGGGCAGGCTGTGGATCAGTGGCATTCATACACTCACCCAGACCTACCAGGCCCCTCAGCTAAAAAGAAAAGGTGAAGAAAAACAGCTACAGGTGCAAAGTAAGTAATTATTTAATGGTAATGGCACTAAACTTCTGAAACTGTCCTTAAATAAAAATAAATAAATAAATTATATCATTCCACTTTTATGATATAGGTACAAAGATTATGCCTGCAGCTGTCCTAAACTCTATGCTATTTGATGTAAACACTGGATTGCAGAGCTAAAACATATCTTGATCAACAGTAAAACCAAAATGATGGAAGCTAAGACAGCTTGTATTTGTTGAAACAGGCCAAATTCACCTCCGCTCTGTTGTTTAATGCTATTCACCCAGATCGACAAGGCACGGCCGCTTTCCATCTCCATGACCGAAACATTTCTTATTAAAAAAACACAATTTCCTGCTGTTATTGGTGTAATTGTCTTCAAAAGTAAGATGCTCAGTATTTATACAACATTTTACATTGCACAGATGGCTGGCTTGCAATATTGGGGGTAGATCCAAATTTTGTATTTCCACCATCAAAGCCATTCGATGCACACTTCTGGTTTTATGATCTGAACCGGGTAATCTAGGGTCTTTGAATCTAAATTGACCGTAACCATTTTTCCTACACCCAGTCCAAATAATGCACTGCCCATTTTTATGCAATTCTGAATTGTCATTCATTTTTTCCTTGCAAATTTTAAAGAAATTCTCCATTTTTTCACCTTTTTAAAACTTTTTTAAATTTTAAATTTTAATTTTAAATTAATTTTAACAGATAAAAGCCAATGTAATGTAACCGAAATAATCAGCAGACGACACTGGGTATTGATTTCAAGTAAAAAGGCACATAAAATGCACTTTGGATTTATTTGGAGCCTTGTATAAATCACAAACTCTTCATTTTCAATTTAAAATTTAAATTAAATTAAATTGAAACTCAAATGACTCACCAGACTTTAAACAATGTCATCCTCAGATTTTCCATACTGTAATCCATTAATATTCCAAATTTCAGCAAATTATCTTAAACAGTCTCCGAAATATTGGAGTTTAAAAAATCTCAACGGGCCTGGATCTAGGTGTCAAACCGGTGAAATTTTGGCCCATCTAAACAATGCAAAATGCACTTTTTCAAGAGAATGTCACATGTTCCACAACACTCGTTGGCTTCCAGCAGTAAATAACTTGAAAACATAATCCATTTCTCACTTGAAATGACAATGAATGACCCTAACATCACCGATTCAGTTTTTCATAAATCACTGTCGATCACTTTAATGGTCGAAAATTACAGCAGTAAACACAGGGCCGATGCACTACTGCAAGCATTTTGTCACCATCTCCAGACAAAATATAGTCCCAAAAAGAAGCAGAAAGTTCTACTCAAACTTGAGTAAACACACCAAATCTTTAGAAGATGCCTAGTTTGTGTCTCCAACTGTCATCAATGCAGACATAACATATGGCAAAAGAGCAAGTTTGTTTTTTTAAAGAACTATTTAAGCACCCTACGACCTCGGAAGTAATTAACTCACCGGTTTGACACCTAGATGCAAAGTGAATTTTACTTGTCCTACAAAACTATACCATTTTGTACATCTATACCCATAACACATCAACAATATAAACCAAAAAAACCTGTACATGGCATTAGTATTGCAAAATTTCACTTTAAAAAAGTTCACTAATTTGGTGCGGACCCAGTATGCCGCATGTAATTTTGACAGCAGAGTATACAGGTAGCAAAAATTGTATATCTCTGTGATGGCTCAATGGATTCTGATTAAATAAAAACTGTGCAGCTTCTCAAAGGCTGCTGCATCTTTTACTGTCATTTTTATTCACTTGTCACAGATGTAGGGATGTTAAAGGCAGAAAATGTCAGAAAAATGGGGTAATTTTTACCAGAAATAAGGGCTTTCAGTTTAGTTTTGAAGCAGTTAAAGTAGGTAAACCCCCAACTGTACTACTGGAGTACACACCTGACCCTCAGCTCTTTATGCTGATGCATCAGCAATCAGGTCAGCATGAATCAGAACAAAACAAGGTGACAAATATTATCTCTGTAGTTTTACCCAGAAATAAGCCAGCTTGCCTGTGCTAGATAAGAGATGCACAAACAATCACTCTTTCTCTCACTAATTGACTCTGTTAATCTTCAAGGCTCTGATAAAATACCTTAGTTTGCTATAACAATGCCTGTAAAGAAATTCTCCCCCAGTATCATTTTGACCAAATTCATAGAAAGAGCTAATCATTTTCATAAAATTAAAAAATCATGGCAAAAGGAAATCGTAAACGTGCAAATTCAGGGTGTTTTTTTCAAATAAGGAATAAGTGTTCTCCTAAAGGAAAGAAATCAAAATATCTACCTGATACACAATCTAGCTGTCAACTCAGATGTGCTAATAAACAGTCTAAGGGGAGTAACTTTACATCTAACTCTGCATCTAATCTTGGATATGGGTTGAGGCGGAAAGCCTCGGCAGAGCAAAATCACACCGTCTCTGGAAATAGAATAATAGATATCACTAAATTGGTTGAAACAATAAATTCACTGTATACTGATCACAATAGCAGCAAAAGAAGTGTACAAAAATTAAATTTCAAATCAATAAGGAAATTAAACATGGATTAGCCTGGAAATTTCAATTTAAATGCAGTGGCTGTGGATTTCTATCGACTCTCTACAGTACTTTCTCACCGATTCCCGATTCAGAGAGATCTGCCGCTATTAATACCAACTTAGCAATGGCTATAATGGACACATCTATGGGCATTTCAAGAGCCAGGCTTTTATTTACAGCCCTTGACATTCCACCGCCAAGTACAAGCCATTTGCAGAAACTGACGGACAAAGTGAGTCAAGCAATTATAGATTTAAACAAAGAGGACATGTCCGACAAACTGCGTATTGTCGAACAGCACAATGCTGTGGCTGGTCAGAAAAATCCGAAGCATATCAGTGTTTCCATGGATGGCAGGTACAATGCCCGTGATTTAAATCTTCATATAAACCAGGACAAAGTTCATCTCAAGCCTATACAGTAGCCATGGAAAATGTAACAAAGGAAAAGTACATTATTGGGCTTGCCGTGGAAAACAAATTGTGCTGGACTGGGGCCTGGCTACAGAACCGCGGTTTTGATGTACTATGTCCTGGTGGGCATGCTGGGTGTACATCCACAGTCCCATATTTACAACCACATTCAGAAAGAAGGATGGCCTATGATATCGCAGAGGATCTTTCACTAGAAAATTTCTGGATCAGGACCGTCACTACTGATGGAGACACAAAGCTGTACCTTGGTTTGCAGGATTTCTACCACAAGCTCAGTGCAGCCTGGTCAGTTTCTCACCAGCTAGATCCTCATCATCTTGGGTCAAGACAAGAAAAGAAAGCAAGAGGAGCACAGTTTAGTCCAGGATTCCTCCCTTCACATATCAGGACCAAAGATGACAGACAAAGGGCCATAACTGCATTAAGTAAGGATATACGGGCACGATGCAGTCATATAATTGAGGAGTTGACCAGGCTTGGGTCTGGTGACATACAGAAGATGTTGCCAAAATTACCTTCTGTGAGAGCAGCCACCATCCTGTGTTACTCTGGTAACTGCAGTAGGTGCCCGTCAGATTCACTGGTCTGCACTGGGATATCGGAAGGATGCTGGTGGGTCAAATCTGCCTTTCTCCCAACTCATGCCATTACATACCTGAAAATGGATGGTAATGACAAAAATATAATGGCAGTAATACTTGAAATGAGGTTGAGTGAGGCGGCTGTTTTAAGTGTTAGTTCAAATACATCTACGCAAAAAATCGAAGCATTTAACCGGGCCGCAGTTTCAACTATGAACAAAGAAACAAACTACTCAAGAAATTTTGGTGGAAGGCTTGCGGCCCAGGTCTTGAAAACAAATAATTCTATGGCCAATTCTGTTAAAAGAAAACTTGAGTGTGTCTCTGGAACAAAACTATCTGAGAAGAGCTCTCATCATCTGGAAATGATTTCTAAAACATACAACTATCACAAAACTTACAAAAACACAGGATCCTATAGAAAAAAGAGAATCGCAAATAGAGCCAGACTAGAATTTGACTATCACTTAACCCGTTCCAAAGTGAAAGAGGACCCAGACTATATAAAAGGGCAGGCTGTGGATCAGTGGCATTCATACACTCACCCAGACCTACCAGGCCCCTCAGCTAAAAAGAAAAAGGTGAA